>PVIR01001021.1:0-138963 GCA_004026965.1 Petromus typicus | reverse complement strand
TCATTTTTTATGACAGAGTAGTATTCCATAGAAGAACCACAGCTTTTTTATCCAGTCTCCAGTGGATGGACACTTGGGTTGTTTCCAAGATGTAGCAATCACAAACTGGGCTGCTATAAACATGGGTGCACATATGTCACTGTGATAAGAGTCTTTTAATTCTTTTGTGTATATACCTAGCAGGGCAATGGCCGGGTCAGATGGGACCGTCAATCCTAGCTTTTTGAGGATTCTCCAAACTGATCTCCACAGGGGTTGTACGAGTCTACAGTCCCACCAACAGTGGAGAAGGGAGGAACCACATTGTTTTTGACATTTCATGATTTGAGTACAGGAGGCTGAGAGGCAGCCCAAGGGCGCCCCCTAATGACATCTAAAGCAGACCTTGGGGGGACCTTGTTGGTGTTATGGGGCCTTGCAAGGTGTGATTAGGATCATTCTGGGTGCCGAGTGTTAGCCACCGTACTTGGGGTTCAGCAAGGGACCAGCGAGAAGGATCTTGCTAAAATGAAGAGTAATCTCCAAAACTGAAGAGAATCTAAAGTATGAGAAAATTCCACATAAAGAGAACAAAAAATTGGAAATAGAGTAGCTTGAAGTTAGCAGGTCAATGCATGGAATGGAGGTATTATTTTAACTGAAATAAAGCTGCAGAAGGTGGCCATGTTGGGATTTGCAGGGTGCGCCGGATCCAAACCTTTCCTCCTTTTCTCATCATGGGATCCAGGCACTGCCTCTCTCTTACCATAGCATCATCACCACGGCACACTTCTGCTGTGTTTACAGTGCTGACAATAGCTCCAGCTCCTGAAGAAACATGCAGGTTAAATAAGGCTATATATTGGCGAGGCTGCGGAGAAGAAGGAACCCTTCTCCACTGTTGGTGGGAATGTAGACTCGTACAACCCCCAGTTTGGAGATTCCCCAAAAAGCTAGAATAGGAGGTCCCATTTGACCAGGCCATCGCCCTGCTAGGTGTATACACAAAAGAATTAAAAGACTCATATCACAGTGACATATGTGCACCCATGTTTATAGCAGCTCAGTTTGTGATTGCTACATCTTGGAAACAATTCAAGTGTCCATCAACTGGAGACTGGATAAAAAAGCTGTGGTCCTTCTACAGAATGGAGTATTACTCTGCCATAAAAAATGATAAATTTGAATCATTTATACTTAAATGGATGTACTTTGAGGATATCCTCATAAGTGAAATAAATAGGTCACAGATAGGTAAATGTAGCATCTTTTCTCTGGTATGAGAAAATAAAGATGTAAATGAGTTCTAGAATGTATGTTATATAATGTGAAATAGAAAATACTCAAAGTGTAATAGGGTGAAGGGGAAAAATAATGAGATTATAACAAAGAAGAAAGGAAACAAATTGTATGTATATAAGGGGTGATAGGGTGGGTAAGGCTATGGGAAAAAATGAGAATTAAGTTGTGTCTTATATTTGTACAAATACCCATTGTGGAGTGCAATTATGATGTGTATATTTAATGTACCAATAAAGATCTCAATTTAAAAAAATAAGGCTATATATAATTGATACGGCATCTGGCACGAGTCAGTGGTCCATTAGTCCTGACTGTTTCTGTCAAGGCAAGAAAGACTCAGGCTGCTGTGGCTAATAAAGCCAGATGAAGACAGGATGATGCAGTAGCTACCAGTGTGCTCAAGAAGTTACAGAGCTGTCCTCTTCATAATGAAACAGTGATGTTAGCGACATCACTGGTTGGTTGTGAAGATGGAATTATGTACAAACATCCATCAATTAATGACTGAGTTCCATTCCTGGTCCAAGGTTTGTTAAGGGAATTGATTGCTAAAGGAGAAATTGTATATAATATGTACATTACAGTATTTAGAACAAGGAAATGGTCAAAAGAAATGCTGACTTGCTTTTATTTATATAATTTAACAGTACTATAATATACAATAGAACATAAAACTACAGCACTGTACTGTACAGGACAAGAAGCAAAAATTACAGCACTGTATAAACAAGGTATACTGGACAAAAAAGACATGGAGATCTACAGACAAGATGTACAGAACTGTATAAAAGAGATGGGTCATCAGTCAGTCATTAAACACAAATATCTGTAAGTTAAATGAAGTGCTTTGCTCTGTGTTGCCTATTAACAAGTTGAAGCTCTGTAAATGGAAGTCATGGCCCAGTGGTTTATTCTGTCATAGCCACAGGGTGTGGATTTCAGTAGGAAGGCTGCAAAAGCCAATGTGTGCTGACTCAGGGCGTGGGAGACCTTATGTTCCAGGTTCTCCACTCAGATATGCCAGTGCCAGGTACCACAGCAGGCAGCCAACACCTGTGACAGCTCTGCACATGAGCAGATGGCCCTGCTCACTTCAAGGCTATCTCAGGGGCTCCTCCTCCTCTGAGGCCCCCAGATGCTTCCAGTGTCCAGTCTGTGTGTGTCCTGGTTTGAGAGTGTTAAGCTAAGTCATTGACTTGAACGCAATTAATATTATAATACCCTTAAAATAAATCACTGCCTTCTCTTTATGGGACGCAGTTTAATGGCTTAGATTTGATTTCCTTTTAAAGACTTAAAAAAGGCCATTTTTTCTTTCTAAATATTTCGATAACTGTGATGGAAGCCAGTGTAAGACTCTGGTGTCATGGTTGGCATGGGACTGGCTGGTCCACAGCCCTCAGCTCGAGCTTCCCTGTGGCTTCACTTCCATGTTGTTGCTGTGGGTCCTGGGCTGTTCTCCAGCTTTCCATCCTCTGTCCAGGTCTGCTGGTCTGACAGCCAGGCCACACAGCTATGCTGTCTTTGTGTATGTGACTGAGTATGCGTGTGTAACTGAATGCATGTGTTTGTATGTGGCTGAGTGTGTGTGTGACCGGGTGAGTGTGTGACTATGAATGTGTGTCTGTAATACAGTGTGTGTGCATATGTTTGCTTTTCCTGGTGGCCTGCTTTTCTGATGAAACACTAGGAATTCAGTCTCCTAATAGTTCTAGAGCTCTCCATGAGACCCACGGCCCTGGTGTTGTGTGGTCACCTGCATGTGTCTCTGTGCAAGGACTGACCCTCCAAAAGCACAGCTCACCTGTGAGAAGACTGACGAGAGAGAGAGAGAGAGAGACGCATCTCCACCTGCGGTGGGAGGTGTCCAGGTTGTCTTCGCGCCTGGGGAGCTGGGGCCACAGCAGGTGCTGAGGCAGAGCAGCAACCTGGAAGCACCCTCGGCCCCATCTCCCCGTCCTTTTTTCCTCAGGAACCTGGCTGTGACAACTCCTTCTTCCTGGACCTGTTTCTTGCCAGATCTTCTTGCTGCAGTTTGTTCCTCTGAGTCCTTGTTAACATGTAGTCTCACGGAGATCCGTCCCATGGCCCTCCCTTGGAGAGAGTCTCAGAAACCCACAGCTTCTCTACTGCCCATATCTTGCCTGATTTTCCTTCCTAATTCATGTGTTTCCCTGAAGCAGTGTATAGTTTTTTTTATTTAAGCAGAATTTTGTTCACCTGTTTACATATTTTAATAGTGACTTTAAGTTTATTTGATACATGGGAGAAATGCATACTTTTTAAAAAATGAACTAAAAAACTGATAAGGTAAAATATTCTAATTTGTCCACTCCAAAAAACCTTATTAAAGGTTATGTACGCTTACTGATTAATCTTATTTTTAATCTCTTTTTTTCTTACAAATATGCTGGTGAAGACATTAATGCTATTTTTATCAGTACATATAGGCAGTACATAATTATCACATTTCTAGGGGGCGTTAGTACATGAGGCACACAGCACACCCTCAGCCTTTCTATCTCCTTTCCTTCCTCTCCCTTCGTCTCTTAATTCCTTGCATATTTACAAAAGATGTATCCTACTATTTTCTGGTAATTTCTTTTATGATTCTCTTTACTTATACTTAGAGTTTTTCATATGAGGGAAACCATTCTGTAAGCCTGTGTGTTTGATTTAGTTTTCTTATTGTCTCAAAGTGCACCCACTTTCCTATACGACTCAAGTTTATTGTTCTTTATGACAGAGTAGTCCTCCATTTATCTACTATAGAATATAGATTGCTTCCAAGATTTACCTATTATAAATTGTACTGCATAAATAGAAGTACATGTCTTTTATGTTTTGAGCAAGATACCTATAAGGGGAAAGTATGGGCCAAATGGAATTTTTACATACAATGTCTTTCATGTCAAATTCTCCCAAAACTCTAAGAATAGATCATTCCCGATTAATCAATGTAAAGAGAGTCCAGATGTCTGGCTTAATCTATTCTTAATCTCTTTTTTAAAAGCACACAGCAAATGTATACTCTGATCTGAATGTATGTTTCTGACAAACAGTAGTATCTCATTTGATTCTATGAATTTTTGTGAGGTGGGATTTGTCTCCTTTTTACAAAAGGGAGAATTGAATTCAATAGAGAGTAGTAATATGTTAAAAAATCACTTGAAGAAAGGCCTCTTATTTCACTAGGAAAAGAAACCAAGAGACTGACAGTGTCTGTAAAGTTGATGGAACTTCTACCCCATGTGACTCAAGTGATGTCACTAACGGGCCTTGAGGGAAAGTGCCTGGCTGTGTGGCTTGCTATACAGAGTACCTGGAGAAGCTGTGTTGACCTGACTGCTGACAGTTTGGCCACTCAGATGCAGCTCGTACTCTCAGGTGCTCTTCTGCTAGTTGTCTGTCAGTAGAGCAGATCTCAGAGGCTCCAGGTTGTTGGGCTCAGATGCTTTGTAATTAATTATGAGAGTGAAGCGAGACTCCTGGCAACATTGACACTCCAGCAGGCATGGCATGTTCTGTCAGCACTGCAGACATGACTGACCAGATCACCATTTTCCAGCTTATCACAGTCTCACCAGGTATGAGGAGGTTTCTATAGCTCCATCAAGGCTCCATCTTTATACTCTGTTCTCCACCCACTGATCCTAATTGTTCCAGAGTCTCAAGGGCTTGTGGTCTGAAGAAGACCAGCCCAGCCCTCATGAGCACTGAGAAGAGAAAACTGCCCAGCCAGAGCACTCTGCTTTGGAGGCAACTGCCTGGTGTCTTTGTTGTTGAACATTGGTCCCCACTGGTCCACAATGAGAGGTATCTGTCTGAAGCCACAGTCTTGACAGCTTTGGTGTCACCCCTGTGTCTCTGTGCAGGACTCTGGTCTTGCTACACGCATACTCAAGTGTCTTATGCTACTGGGTGGGGTGCAGGGATTTGCCAGCTGATCTGGAGATGTTTCCAGACTGAGCCATACACTGAAAGCCCTCTGGGTCCACAATGACTCCAAATCCTAGGCTGGACTTGTCTCTCCACCTGGGCGTTCCAGTCATTTCTCTCTGGGCCAGTGCCTCTCCTTGAAGTCACCTGTAGTCATGCTGTTCAGCTGAAGGCCGAGGCTAGGCTGGTCCTTGTTCCTCCATTCATGCATGCAAAGAACATTCACCATGTGCTAGACAATCTGCTCAGCAGACACCAAAATAGTCTTTATCTCTTCTTCAAAGGAAGGTAGAAACTAAATGAAATCAAAATGAAAGCACTGAATATCAGCTTGTCCTAAATGCTGAGAAGGATAAGGCTGCTGCTGGAGCTGTGATAGCTACCATATTAAACAGGTACGCAGGGTGCAGGGCTTTGCGGAGGGAATATTTGATGAAAAGCTTGAAGGACCTTAAGATGTCATCAGTGCAGGGTGAGGGAAGGTCGAGGGACACAGATCAAAGTGCCTGTGGCATGAATACCTGTGGGGCTTTGGGAGGGATGGAGGCCAAGCATTTGGGGCTCTGAGGCAGCAGGAGGCAGGCCCCAGGCCCCGGTCAGCATGGTGATGAGCTGGGTTTCACTCGCACATGTTGGGGAGCTTCCGGGCTCTAGGCACAGGAACGCTGGACCAACCGAAGCCCCAGGTTCCACAAGATTTGGGAAGAAGCAAGAATGAGAGAAGATGTAGTCTTCAGGATGAATCTCGGGGGCGAAATAGGTGCATTTTCCTTGGATCTCTTTGGAATTTGTCAAAAACAACAGCAGAGAAGTGAAACAATTAGAAACACTTTGGATTGGAGGGGGACAGCAACATCAGCTGGCAAAATGAGTGTAATTGCATACATGGAAAGCAGGTTGAGAACTGTGACCAGGCTCTCTTCCTAGCTGTGAGCAAAACAGTTCCTCTTTTCATTTTTTATTGACTAATATTTAGAGTGTAGATGGAAAATATATTTTTTTTGCAAAAAATTTTCAGATCCTGCAACTTGACACAAACCTTGCAATTTAGCATCTTGGGAAGTTGAATGAGGGATGAGTTCACACAGAGCAGATGGTTCCTTGGTTGACTCCTCCACCTCACTGAGGAAAAAGTGGTCACTTTCCAGTGGGGTTATTCCTGCCAGGTGTACACTTGCCTTCCCAGGGTCTGCCTACTGACCACTCTGGGCCAGCTCTGAATCTCTCTGATGACCCACCTCCCCTTAAATATTAATTTTGCATGTGCCCTTGAGTGTGGCACTCTTGTGCAGTGTGCAACCTGAGCATGCATACTGGGAGGGGTTTCCAGACACCCAAGTTGCGGTCTTAACACGTCATGGCATAGCACATCACCAGGAGTGCTGAGAGATGTGAACTTACCTAGTAACCATCTCTCTGGGGGTGACAGACTGCATCTGGTGGCCTGTGAAAAGCATATATGTGTTCTTTTTCTCTACTTGGAAATCTCTGCAGAGCACTAATGATTACCAGCTATGCTCATGCATTTGCAGGGCTGGAGAGTCACCATTTATTTGCATACTTGAGGGATAGTCTGCATTTCTTAACTTAAGGTGCAGCAGTCAAAAAGGGCCACAGCCTTTCACAAAAGGCCTGGCAATGGCCTGGCATCAAGGGCTTTGCCTGGATTTCTTGGCAAGGATAGCTCAGCTTGAGACATCTTGGCCAAATGCGTTTTCCTCTGGGCAGCTCCGAGGGCCCCACCTCTCAGGTGCAGCAGCTGCTTTCTGAGTGACTGCCACTCTGGATCCATAAAGTGGCTTATGACTTTGGGCTGTTTCACATGCTTTCCAAGTCAGTGAGCCCATAATTACCCCTGCTGGGGTGGGTTCGAAGCTCAGAGTCTCAGCAAACTTGGAATGAGGCTGCAACTTAATGTTTAGCCAGACAGGGTGTGAGGGAGCCCTGCAGGGCTGGGCAGCTGTGTTCGTCAGCTCGGAGCAATGGTGTGCCCAGCTGTTGCCATGGCGATGCTCCAAAACTCCAGAGGGTGTGGGGATTTGGGGACTCCCAGAGGACCTTGAGTTCCCCACAGCAGGCTCTGTAGCTGGGCATTTCAGGCTCCAATCTCCCCAAAATCTAGTCCCCTTGTATTCACAGGAAACAAGAGTGTGAATCGTATTGGACATTTTGTACCCTAATGTGTGTGTCTGTATGTGTGTGCATGCACATGAGTGTGTGTGGATGTGGTGGGATAGAAATATGGAAATTTCTAGTATTTCCATTCATGTCTTATGATGAAGAACAGAACCTGGGGATCCATGTCATCTCTGTTTCCTACAATCATAGTATTCATTCTTTTCTTGAGACAGTGTCTTATCCAGGATGTCCTCACACACACAGCGACCCTCCTTGCTGCAGCCTTCTGAATGCTACGATTGTAGATAACAGGTTTTTTTTGAGACAGGGTCTCGCTTTGTAGTTCACGCTGGCCCTGAGCTCAGCCTCAAACTCACATCACAACAATCCTCCTGCCTCTGCCTCCCGAGTGCTGGGATTGCAGGCATGAGCCACCACACCCAGCACTGTGGTATGCGGTGCTGATTACTGCTGGGCATGAGTCTCCACACCCAGTATTGTATGTGGTTTGGGGGTGGGGGATAGAACCGGGCCCTTGTGCTTGAGAAACAGGTGCCAGAACCACTAAAGGTTAAATCCCCAGCCCGACAACAGTTTTTATAAAAAGCAAATTAATCTTCAGAAATCTAAAGTTTTATTTGCTTTTTATTACTTCCCCACAGCAATTCTGATATGAGTGACCAGATTTTAATACCTGCTGGGTGTATTTTTTTATAGTTTTTGATTTTCTACTTTATGTATGGAATTAAACTTTATAGTTATCTCTCATTTATGAAAAAATGTTATGGAAGGAAAAAGTTAATTTCTCTTGAAGCTATGATATCTTGTGTATCATTTAAAATCGCCCTCACAGTGCGTGTACAGAAATGCGACAGGTAGGGTGACTGGAGAAGCCTCAGGCCAGGTCAAGAGGTGTGAGATGTGGATGCGTGAGGCCGTTCTATGCTTGGCTTATACAAAGCACACTCAGATCCCTCCCTGCCCGCATCTTCCGCACTGAGTTCAGGGCCTGACGATTTCACCCTTGAGTGACAGAGGATGGTAAGGAGGAAGGCATCTCTGTCTTTGGCTTCTGCTGGGACTAAGGTGTTTGATTTTCTCATCTTAGAGGCAGATGTGGGGGTGGACGTGGGTATTGAGGACGTGGCTGCTCCTCCTGAAGGTCCTGCACAGTGAGCTTGGAGGTCTCTGTGCAGGGGGACTCCTAGTTGACATCCAGACCCAGTAAGGGATGCAGTGTTTGTCAAACGCTTCCCACGGACGAGGCCTCTTGAGTGTCACCCCACTTAGAAATGAATATCACGTCTGGGAGAGTAGGAAATAGAGGCACCGGAAGTCACATGACTGACTCGTCAGTCTGAAGCAGTGAGCAGATATACTGGAGTGGCTCCGGCCGGCCTGATGCTGTGTCACCCCTACCCTATCTGGGGCCTAAGCCACCTCAGATACCTCCCGAGCTCAACTGACTGAGAAGACGGGCAATGAGAGGATAAAAGGTTGTCTGAATTCTCCTACCAGGCAGTTCATTTACTTCTTTGTATTTCTTGGTAGTATAAGAGCAGGTCCTACAGCAGTGTATGTCACTATTTAAGATACAGTAATACCTCAAGTTCAAGAATGTTTCCATGAAGAGAGGTATTTGGCAAAGTGTTGCTTTCATTCCAGAACTCCACCTTGGGGAACAACATGCCATGGCGGTCTTCCCCTCAGGAACACAAATATGGCCATCTTCTCCACTCGGACATGAGTTCATGGCTTCCTCTAGTGGAGACTGTGGTCACAGACAGGCTTGGGAGCACTTATTGTGAAGCTTTTTTGTGTGCTTTTTAGTATGCATAGAACTTTACAGTTTATTCAATCTAGCACCAAAGAAAATACAGAGCAGGCTTTGTGATAAAAAGACAATGCAGAGTGGTAATGAAGATGACAAGATGTGAAGAATAAGACTAGGAAGGAAATTTTACAGAACATTACTGAATTAAAGAAGGAAATTGTAGAAGAGCATGGGTGTAGTATTCATGTGACTAATCTGGCCTCAGAGTAGGAGAACTTAACAACTTAACTACTGTGAAGGATAAACGCATCAGAAGAGCTGATGTGGCAAAAGGAGTAATGATGTTCATGCAGCAGAAGACAGGGTGCTGGGAGAGGTGGGAAGGGTTGTGTTAATATAGGTGAATGAGGAACAGCTGGCAGGGGATAGCCTCAGTGAAGCTATGATCTGTGAAAGAACTGGGAAATTACACCGTGCTTTATGGTAAGAAAACTCCTTGTATCAGGGAAACAAGTGATGAATTGAAAGCTAACAGGGCAGTTGGATTAATTTCATAAGAAAAGGGTCATCTACAGTGTGAAAGATGTGGTGAGGCTCCAGTTCTGACAAGACCATTGTGGAAGAAGCCCACAAGAAAGAATTCATGGGTTTCACAGAGACAGGTTTTCATCTGTTGCTCAACAAGGATTGAGCTGGCATGAAACAAGGCTATTCTTTTTTTTTTTTTTTTTAGGGTTTTTGAGACAGGGTCTTGCTTTGTGGTTCAGGCTGGCCCTGAGCTCAGCCTCCAACTCACATCACAGCAATCCTCCTGCCTCTGCCTCCCGAGTGCTGGGGTTACAGGCGTGAGCCACCACACCCGGCACTGTGGTATGTGGTACTGGTTGCTGCTGGGCATGAGTCTCCATGCCCAGTATTGTATGTGGTTACCGGGGATCGAACCTGGGCCCCTGTGCTTGCAAGACAGGCGCCAGAACCACTGAGCTAAATCCCCAGCCCGAAACAAGGCTATTCTTGAACCTGTGTCCTGCAAGAGGAAAAGGCACTGCAGAGGCACAAGGCGGAAATCATATTTTTTAAAAAGACATTTTTATTTTTTTGAGACCAAGGTCTCGATTTGTAATTCAAGCTGGTCCCAAGCTCAGCCTCAAACTCACATCACAACAATCCTCCTGCCTCTTCCTCCCGAGTGCTGGGATTACAGGCGTGAACCACCACACCCCGCACTATGGTATGTGGTATTGATTGCTGCTGGGTGTGAGTCTCCACACCCAGTGATGTATGTGGTTACTGGGATCGAACCTGGGCCCTTCTGATTGCAAGACAGGTGCCAGAACCACTGAGCTAAATTCCCGGCCCAAGACTTTTATTTTTTAAAAAAATTGATTTTATTGGTACATTTTATGTACACATCATGATCACAATCAACATGGAGAATTTATATGAGTATATGACATGACTTAATTCTCATTTTTTCCCATTTCCCTGCCCACCTTACAAACCCCTGCCCCCTATTTGCATAAGCTATTTCATTTTTTTTTACCATCAAATGTTTTCTCTCCCTTCTTTACTTACCCCCTATTCCCTTTTTACCTTTGATTATCTTGTATTTAACAATATCTATCCTACACTTTGTAACTCATTTATATTTTCAGTTTCTCATATCAGAGAAAAGATTCATATTTACATATCTGTGATCTATTTAGTTCACTTATGAGTGTGTCCTCAAGGTATGTCCATTTGAGTATAAGTGACTCAAATTTATCATTGTTTATGTCCAAATAATATTTCATTTTATTAAAAAAGCCATATCTTCTTTAACCAGTCATATTACCCTTTTGTTCCAATTTTAGACTAAATGCTTCCCAAGTAAGTATATATATTTTTTGATATGTGTGAGCACAAGAGTCCACCTGAAGATGAAGCCACTATTGATGTCCCCTCCCCAGACTCTTCTGGGCACTCAAGGAAAAGAAAAAGAACAGGGCCAGACTGCCTGTCATGTGGAGGCCCAGCTGGAAGATTTGGATCACATGGGTTCATGGAACAGCTGCAAGTGTTTGTATTCAGTGTTAAGAAATATCCTTCTGACAACCAACTTCCTGAAAGGTGCTTTCTAATAGACAGGGACTTGGCACGCCCTCCAGCTTTGGTGGATGACATAGGTGCCTACTATGACTTCATAAAGGTCATATTCCTCCCCCACAACATGGCATCACTTCTGCGGCATACAGACCAGCAGGTGAGCTGCAGTGTCAAGAAGCTGTACTCAAAGGTAACAGTTGTTTTAATGTCCCTGAAAAGATGTTCTTGACTTTGAAAAAGTTCTGGAAGAAACATTTCAATGTCTTCTCTGGCATCAACTTCATTGACTAAAGCTAAGAAATTGTCATATACCTGACCTTAAACTCAGCCTGGAAGAAACTGTGTCCAGAATGTGTCATTATATGTGACTTTGAAGGGTCTGATGGAGAGTGGAAGAGAGTGTGTCCTTGGGCAGGAGGATGGGTCTGGACATAAATGGTGCAGACACAGAGGAGCTTGGTAAGCACCGTGAGGAGGAGCTGATGATGGAAGACCTTGCTGAATTTCAGAGTGAGCAGCAAAGGCAATTGTTGAGGGTCATTCTGCTGAGACAGGAAGAGGAGAGGCGGTTAGTGGTGGTGTGATAAAATCCACTCTGGAAAAATGGAATGAATTCCAGGATTTCTTGGAGAAGCACCACTGCCACATAACTGTACTGAACCGATCTGATGAACCACAATGCGGTCTCTCATTTCCATATGGTCCATGCAGCACAAGAAGAAAATAAATGACATTAGACAAATTTTCATCTAAACTGAGCCTACAGCTAAGAGACAAAGAAGAGAGGTAACCCTTGAAAGAGATCTCCCCTCAACATCCCTATGGAAGAGGATTCTTCCTCTGAACGATCTCCTCTCTGTCTCCTTCCTGTCCTCCACGCCAAAAGTTGCCTCAAGTAAGATCAGTGTTCTCTCTTTTCATAATGTACTGTCATTTGTTTCATATTTTTGTGGTTAAAATACATACAGTTCAGAACGGATTAACCTTATTTACATTGAGTGTTACGGGGAAACTGGATTGGTTTTGCAACCAATTTAGTTCTTGACCAGAATAGTGGAATGAATTAAATTTATGAGCCAAAATATCAATGTAGTCCTTAAAAAAATAAAGATGTATCATATACATGTACCAACTCTCCATGATGATAGTAATCATTACATGGTATAAACATACATTATTAAAATAGAAATTAAAAAATTTAAAAAGGTAATAAGAAAGGAAACAGAGTATAGAGAAAAACCATATTTCTGGATAAGGCAGCAGTAATGACAATCTCTCAATACCTTGAGGAAAAGAAGGCAGACTCCAAAAAGCATACATTATGGGATTCACTTTTAAAAGGTTCAAAAGCAGACACAATTACTCTGTGGTGCTGGAAATCAGGACAGTGGTTCTCCTTGACAGAAGAGTGTCTGGCAGAAGCCACAGGGCTCCAGAAGCAGGTGACACCTCTGTGTGAGGGCAGGTTACACTCAGTACTTGGGGACTCATAGGCTGTACCTCCTGACCTGTATTTGGATAAAATTCATTAAAATTACTAATATACAGAATAGTGCTACATGATGTTCAGATATACATATTAGTCTAAGTAACCACTGCATAGAGAATTAAAAAGTAACTGACAATCTTCGGTTGCTGAGCCCCACGTAGTACAAAACATACTAGGTCAGACGTGGCAGGCAGCAGAGGGACACAAGCAAGGACACGTAAGTGGGCTGAGAGCCCGGCATGGGCCAGTACAAACTTTCTACTAGGACCAAAGGATAATAATAGGAGTGATATTGAATCTTATGGAATAAAACAGTATTTATCAAAATATTCTGTGGATTAGGCTCTGAATAGGGCAGAAAACAAGGAAAATGTAGCTCCTGTCTTCAAGAATCCAACAGCTTTTTGGGGAGCTAGACATTTTATTGATAATTGTTTAAGTAATAACAAATGGAAATATTGACAGATGTTTTATCCAAAAGACAAAGGCCATGGTGGTAAAGAGGGAATGAGAGCAACTGACAAACTCTGTCCCCTTCTTCAGGAGACCCTGAACAAATGAGTCAGTGGAATGGGAATGAAGGTCAGTGTCCTGAGAATCACCCCCCAGTGAGCCCAGAAGTGTCGCACATACACACAAGGACTTAAATGACTCTGGCCGCAGGACATAAGAACTCTGAATGTCCCTGAGGAAATGGGATTTCCACAAACCTTGCTGCATATAATATTTCAAAATATTTCTGTTTTACCAATATAAAAACTGATTATTCTTTGAAATTAAGAGTGAGCCCAAAGAGAGTGGCAGCAGACACATCTCCACTCCCATCTGAAGGGAGCTGGTCTCTTTCACCTCTAGTGATCTGTTTAAAGATAACTAGAGGGATGGTTGTTGCAAGGTACCAGTATTCACTAATTAATTACTTAACTATGCTATACAATAAATACAGATTCCTATTTACCTAAATCTACCGTGACATTTAGCTATTTCTAGTGTTACAAGTAAGACCTCGGGCTCAATTTGTTGGTGCAGACAATAAGGCACTTAGGCATCAAGAAATTTGACAAGGCATTTTACCTCTGCAGAAGGGTACCAGCACACTCCAGCAATGAGGTAGCGGGCGTGCGGGACAAAGGAAGTTTGCTGATTTAACACTAATGGGGAGAAGCAGGTGATGTTTAACTTCAATGATTGAATTCTCAGTTGGCTAAATTGAGTGGCAGCAAGTGGAGGGGGTTGCTGAGTAAGTTAGAAAAGAGGATTGGGGTTTGAAAGGGAAGACCTTGGTTTTTATCATGAGGGAGACATGGTTAGAGTAAGGATGTGTGGTTTGGAATGGACAGTTCTTAGTTCTTTACCTCGGAAACCAGTTGTGTTCTGGGAAAAGCTATGTAGTCACCATTTCTCTGAGCTCAGGATATTATCCTGGTTGGGAGATGGGGTGGATAATAGTAAATAGGCAGCTCATTTAAACCCCAAATGGAGTTGCTGTGGCCTGCACTTTGACTGAAAAGACAATGCTTATCTTGCAACTAGGAAACCATAAGGACTGATGTAAAAGTTAAACATTTTCCCATGTCCTCCTGCTATTTTGCTATAAAATATGCATGACTTGTAGCTGTGATATAGCAGAACAAGACTCCGAGATACGCAAGACATCAACCTTCCACTTGGACAGACAGCACTTTCAAAGTTCATTTAGAAAGCACAGTATAGTCTTTTAAAATAAGAAGCATGTGCTGTTAGAAAACTGCACCAAAGCAAACCTAGGAGAGTGTTATCCTGACATCTATGGGTCAGTTTTAGATGAAGCAATGTCAATGGACATAAAATCTAGAGTCATGAAAGGCACCCGGCATAGGACAAGGTGTGATGTGTGTAAGTAATAAAATCAGCTCTAATTCTTGAGTAAATGGGGGGAAGGGCACTTGGGTCAACCCCAGGGTGATCACTGCATGGGTATCAGTGAACCAGTTCACCTTAGTGTGCACTCACCAGCATCAGAAGGAAGCTAGGTCACCATGGAGGACCTAGTGCTGCGGCTCAAGGAAGACAGTTCCAGGATGCCCAGGATCCAGGTACAGAAAACAGATTCACTAGAGCTTTCAGCTGACACAAGGACAGCAGTCTGGGCAGGCTCACGGGGTGCACTGTCTCTGCCCAATGCTGTCAGTGGCCACTGGGCCCTCAGAAACCTGTCAGCTCCTCCTCTGTTACAGTTCTCCTACTCCCTTCCACTTCTTCCCCACGAAGGCTCCTTCTAAGTACTCTGCTCCTTCCCTTCATCCCCAGGCACCCTCCTGTTCCCCAGAGTGCTCCCATGTCCTCATCTCTGCCTCAGGTCTGCTCCCTGGAGGGCTTAGTTTCCCTCCTTTCTGAGTGTATAGTCACCAGATTCCAGTTTCCAGTCTCTGGTCTAATGGAAGCTGCTTCCCAGTTGCAGCAGTCTCCTCCTCAAGCCTTCCTCTGTCTGTGTGACAGGCATTTGGATAACTCACGCTTTGTACCCATCTTTCATAGCAGCACCCAGTCCTTTCACTTGACACAAAGCCAAACTCTCCAGACGCAAAGCCTGAGTCCTTGGGCCCACACTCCCCATGTGTGCTCTTCCTGGCTGCAGAGACCACAGACCCCGTGTGTCCAGCTGCCCCTGAGTTCTTGGGTTTCTGGGCTGGAGAACCTTGATAATCCTATTCCAGCTAATAAGTCGCCAAAGATTGCTGCCCCTCCTGTCTCCATGTCCATGTAAATTTATCCATTTATTCACTCTACAAACACCGGAGCATCTTCTTTGTATTGAGAACTGCTTGACAGTGCAGGGAGAAGAGCTGCACCCCAAAGAGCTCACGACAAGGTGAGACACGCCATGTGTTCCACACTGGCCCACATTGGAGGCTGCATCAGCTGCTTCCTGTAGATTATCCCCGGGACTCATGTTAGCGCTCCAGGGAGTGATGATGACTTTAGATCTGCAGGTGAGGGAAGGTTAAAGAGCACAGCGGAAGGTGGCGTAGGCAGCTTTGCACAGCTCAGACCTCAGGAGCTCCTTCAGGGAGCCAAGCGCCTGCCATCACACTGGACACAAATGGCTGCTGGGATGCCAGACAGAGGCAGGTACCTGTGGGATGTGCAGAAATATTATTTAAAAGCCAGCCCTCAGATAAGGGGGTTTTACATGTCTTGGGGACTGTGAATTCCTGTGGTATTGATTACTGTGGTTACATACGCCCTTACTGTTCAGTCCAGGATAATGACCTCACTGTCATCTGCTACCATCAGAGTGGCTCAGTACACTTGTACAGTGGCATCAGTGATGTGTTAATCTGCAGGAAGCCATTCTGCTGGGTAGCTAGCACTGCCGTTGGAGAGTACCAGACATTGGGTGGTTAAACCACAGGTATTGCTGGCAGCTCTGGAAGGCAGGATACCCAGGATCCAGGTACAGCAAGGTGTGGCTTCTGAGTGTGGCTCTCAGGTGTTCTGTGCTGAGGCTCAAAGGGGCTCTCAAGTGTGTGTGTGACAAAGAGAGGGAGACCACCTACAGACAGACAGACTGTACCTCATGTCCTCACTGACCCCTGTATCAACCAGGGATCAGTCCTCCCATGTCACCATGTTGGGGTGGGGCTTGGACATGTGAATTTGGGGGACAGGCTTTTGGTCTCATATCTGACAAAGCACAGAGTTGCGGTGGTCTGTTCTGTGTGGGGCATCCATAGTGCACAAGGACGAGCTCTTTTGTATCCTCTTTCTTGACCCAAAGCAGCTGTTCAGCTACACAGAATACGATGGTCTTGTCTGGTGAGCACGGGCCTGCAGGGCCCATGGCTGTGCAGCCTCTGCCGAGAGCAGTGTGCACCTGCTGGGCAGGGACAAAGCCCTCTAACTCAGTCTCTTTTAGTCCTGGAATCGGCAGGTTCTGGCATCTGCACAACAGGAGAAAGGAAGAAGGCAGAGCCTGGGTCTGTCCAACCCTTCCTGCCCCTTGGAAGACTGCTGTATTCTGGTCAAACCACATTCTTTTGGATCTCTGTAGCTCTTAGTTACAAAACCTTCAAGTTAAACTCAGTTCATGTTCTCTTTACATTTGATCCCTAAATTAAATGTTAAATGCACACAAACTGATCCGATTTGTAAATATGTGATTGACGACGATGATGACGATGATGATGATGATGATGATGATGATGATGAAGATGATGATGATAATCAATGGATACTCCTGTACCTGACCCCAGCTTGAGAAATGGAGTCTGCATTGGATTTTTGACACTTGTGTGTGGTTCTGATCCAATCCTTGCCCTATTTTCTCCAGAGTATTGTGGTTCCTTCATAATTTTATTTTTCATTATAGATTTTACTACGTATGTACTGTAATGAAAATCACATAATTTTAGTTTTGTGCAAGGAGGCTATATAAAAATAGAAAGCAAGATTTATAATAACTACATGTCCCAATTCAAAATGCTACATAAAAATATAATTTAAAAAATGCAGACACCTCATTTCAGAAAATGTTCTCTTTTCCTGCTTCTATTAAATATAAATGAAAAGAAAAAAACATCAGTAGCAATGTTTCATGCATGTAGTTATAATTATCTACCCCCTGGGTAGCTCATGTATGTAGCAGATGTATATGTGTATGTTTGTGTGTGCGTATGTGTGTTGGGACAGAGCTGGGCATGAGGAGAAGGTAGGAGTAGCAAAAGGAAAAAGGAGGAGGAAGGCTCTTCAAGGAAGAGTGAAAAGCAGATGTCTATGTGTAACACAATAACCACAGACAAGAATTTGTCTTAGAATTTACAGAAGTCGCCATTGGGTTCAGACCATGCTGTATTTTGGGTCTTGAATGTCTTCCAAGGTGATGTGTTGAAAGCTTGGTCGCAGGACCATGGCACTATGGGGAGTAGGGGACTTTTAAGAGACTGGACCCAGTGACAGGAAGCTGGGTCACTGGGGGTGCACCTTTGGGCATTGAAGCCATGTGTGACTCCCCTTCTGTCTTCTATGTCCTAGTTGCTGTGGTGTCTGCATAAAATGGCTCAAAGTGACAGAGCTGAGGGACTTTGGACTGAAACATCTGATACCGTCAATCAAAATATGTCATTACTCTGTGCAAGTTGTCACCTCAAGTATTCTGCCACAGTGACAGAGAGCTGACCAACACAGGGAGTGATGACAAAGGTGGCAGTGACAGCCACCCCTGGCTCTCTTGCTAGCCTGTCCTCAGGCTAAGCTTTCCAATGAGACCAAATTCTCTCAATAAACTGGCTGCTGTAACCATGGCCTCATGAGTTCATGTGTCCTTCTAAAGGACTTTTGATTATAGAATGTAACGGGAAGGTCTGAGTGATGGCTTGGCTCAGGTCTTTCAAAATGACTTGGCAGAAACCTGTACAGGTGGAGGTGAAAGGAAATCTGCTCTTTCTCCTAAATCCTGGCAGTCCCAGAACCAGCAGCCTGTCTTACAAAGAGAAACAGGGAGAAATGAGACAAAACAAGGTAAGAAAAAGTGTTCAGAAAAACAACAGAAATAAGGAGAAAGATTCAAAGTCAGGCTGAGAAGCTGCATTCTATTGTCACAATGTGGATGTGACTCTGCAGAACACAAGCAAACCTGGGAGGCCCATGACTGGCCCTGGGAAAAATATAACTGGGCGACTGTGCTGCTGGCCTAACGGAGCTCTGTGACTCTTCCACCCTGAAAGCGAAGGTGAGTTGGAGCTGTTCACCCAGTGTTACCGGAGACCAGAGGCCCGGCCAAGCATGCATCTCTGTGCCGTGGTTACGGATTCTGGGCTCTACCCACGGGCTTGCTCAGTGAAAGCTCTGGGGTTAGGGACAGGGGTGGTGAATAGACCCAGGAAGTTGATGTGTGTAGTGAAAGTAAAGAATTACTCACTTCCAGGACGACTGGGAGAGTGCCTTGCCTTTTGCCCATTGTTCGAAATTGTCACTACTGAGAAATGATACAGGAAGGGAATATCCTGCAGTGAACCCTGAAAGTCTCTGCCACAGAAGTCGGGTGTCCTCTTGGGCTGGTAGAGCTCCCCCACCTTCCCCATCATGTGGCCTTAACAGATTTGGAAATTGAAGGATTAACTATTGCAGAATTTACTAAACTCACAGGGATGAGGACTGCAAGGCAGAAAGATATGATAGAGTGTATTGTAAAGATGCCAATATCCACTCCAAATCTATAATATCTATTAATGATTACTGTCTTTCCTCCCACTCATTAAAGCCAAGTGCAGCTAAGCTGGCCATGAACACTGGACACAGCAAGAGTTGTGCAACAGGTATTAAAATAGAAGTGTCAGATTAACAAGCTGTGAAAGAAGACACCGATTTGAATTGGAAAAATATAAAGGTTGGACTAGTTGATCTATACTTACAGAAAAGTGAATCCTAGAAGAGAAGAGGAGATTTTGGAGGATTTTGGATGTGCTGGAAATCCTGCTGTGCTCCAGAGGAGGAGACCAGTGGATTTTGTCTTTTTCTCAGTGCAGAAGAGTGGTGCTATGAGGTCTCCATGAATGTACCTGTGCAATGGAAACAGAGCCTTCCCAGTAGGATTAACGCCCTTACAGAGAAGCCCTGGAGACCCCTTGGCCTGTGCCACCTGAGCCTAGACTATGGAGGGCCACAAATGAGGAGGCTCCAGGGCCTCTGTCTCCCTACCTTTTAGAAGTGGAAGGAATAAATCTCTTCTCTTTGTAAATCACCCAGCTCACAGTATGCCATTACCCCAGCCTGGAAGGATGAAGATGGTGCTCAGGTGAAAGCCCTATCAGCCCATGGAGGACCCTGAATGGCTTGTAGGTGGAGGGGTCACAGGGACTGTGAGGTCTGTCTCAGGGTCCTGAGGGGAGAAGCCTCGGTGTGAGGACAGCAGATGGGGCAGAGCTGTGTCCACAGTGGCTGAAGACCTGTAAAAATGGCTCCTTCTGCTCCAAGGTGATTCTGAACACAGCAGGGGTGCAAGGCTTGAGTCACCCAAGGTTCACAAACCCCAGGAGAATCAACAGGACTCTGCCAGACAAATCCCAAGGACCCAGAGATATTCCCCTCCTAAATCAAGGGACTTCAGGGCCTTCATCCCAGGAATGGGACATTCTGAACAATTAGTGAATGTGAGCTTCAGGGGAAAAAAACCAACTCTGATGATCCCCAGGCTCCACAAGGTCAGGCCAGTTTGTGGAGGGCCAGTTGGGAAGATGCAGCTTCTTCTCTGTCAACCTGAGCACTGGTCTGCATCTGGGAGGCACCAGAAACAGCAGATGGTGTAGAGGGAGAATATAAGAGAGAAAAGGAGTTGTCACCACACCACCTTTCTCCAGTTCCACCCTGCTCCTGTCATAAAACTGGCAGAGGGAAGAGACAAGTCTCACTGTTAGATGAGGACCCAGTGTCCTGATTTGGAATTGAGTCCTTGCCTCACATTTTTATTAAATCAGCAGATTTCAATTTATTTAAGGGATTAAGAAAAGGAATGTTATTCCAGGAACAAGAAAAAATTAAACAAAATAAAACTAAGGACAGTAAGAGACTGTAGTGAGGCTTTGTGATGGCGCTACACATGCTGGATTAGGGTGTCAGCCTAGTGTAGTGCTGAAAGTGGAGACGCAGCTGCAGGGGGCAGGGCAGCTCTTCACCTGAGTAGTATCTTTGCTATTAGGTTTGTCCTGCTGAAACTCTGGAAGGAGTAGGGGTCCAGGTTTGGACAGCCTGTCATCCTCGGGGTCCTGTTATAATGATGATGATTACAGGATGACAGGTACAGCACTGTGGAACTTCCTCTGAAGACTTGGGATGAGGCCTTCAAGTGAGTGGCTCTGGAGCGGCAGCACTTCTGGCTTCTCACTGCTTCACCTCTCTTTAAAAGCCAAGCTCTGGCCCCTGTCCCATCCCCCAAGCCATCAACACGTCCTGCTTCTCCACTTGCAAAACAGATCCCAATTTCATAGTACCATAACATCCTACTAACCTGAAATGGAACCACCGCCTCCTCACCTGGACTCTGTGCTCACCTTACCTTGTCTCCTGAGTCCATTTTCCCCCCTTTGGAATCCTCAGTAATAGGAATGGTTCCCTAAAACACACTTGGGATCCTTACATCTTCTCCTCCCAGGGATTCTGTTCAACACTGAAGAAAAACCAAGTGCTTCTTAGGTTTCCTGCTACCTCATGTGATCTGCCCATGGCTATTTTTTGACCAGATCTCCTGACACTCGGCCTGGTGCTCACTGTGAGCTTGCCTGCCTCCCTGGCTTTCTTCCTCACCCTGGGGCATGCCACGCCCAGGCAGCCCCAGGGCCTTTATGTTTTCTGTTTCTTCAGCCTGGAATGTTCTTTCTGAGATTGTCTCATAATTTGCATTTCAGATTTCATCTCCAGTAGGGCACCCCAAGCACCTTATCTAAAATAGCATCTCAAACACACATGTACACACACATACACACACATGCACATGTATAAGTGCAAGCAAGCACACACAGTGTATGCATGCACATATATGTGCACACACAAGCAATGTACACATGAACACAACATACATGCACATACCCATACATGCATGTGCACACATATACACACATGCACATATGTGCACACAGAAACACTTGCACATTACAAACTGATTTTGAGCCTGTTCACTCCCTCTTCCATCCCCTATCTCCTGCCTTTCCTACTTCCAGGGCCCCTAAGAAACAAGGACTTTCTTTTATTTAATGCCAAATCCTAATGCCCAATCCATATTTTGTATCAGAAGGTGCTTAAACACATGTCAAATAGATGAACTTGTCACCAATGTAGTCTAAGTTGGAGAATGAGTAGGTGCACAAGGTTTCCTACCCAACATATAGTCTGCACAGGGCAGGGCTCATGTCATGAAATCTGTTTTCCTTCTGATGATTGAACAGGGGGCTCTTAAAGGTTGATGTGGAGAGAGTGTGGAACTTGGACTCTCCACCAACAGGGTTCAGAAATGAATGCATACACAAGGTTTCCTACCCAACATACAGTCTGCACAGGGCAGGGCTCATGTCATGAAATCTGTTTTCCTTCTGATGATTGAATGGGGGGCTCTTAAAGGTTGATGTGGAGAGAGTGTGGAACTTGGGCTCTCCACCAACAGGGTTCAGAAATGAATGCACACAGCCTCCCTCTTTGAAGAGTTTATAGTCACATGACAGACATTCCCTGGCATGCATTTCGGGCCTTCCTGGGCCACCTCAACCCACAATGGACCTTTCCAGGGGATGCAGAATTCTGTGGGGCATGGCCTAACTCAGTGGCCATGCAGACTAAGGAGGCCGCGCCAGAAGGAGGACTCCTACATTTGTCTCCTCACCAGCCTTGATCTGCGGAGTCAAGACATTCTCTATGCTGCTCTGGAGGAGCTGATGTGATCATCTCCATGATGCTCCTTAAGAAAGCATTTGGCTATGGCAGAATGAACTTTCTTCTTGCTGCTGCTACTGCAGAAAAGTCATAGCCCAGCCTGCACATGAGCCATGTCTATGGAGTGGCTGCTCCATGTAGCCAAAGGGAAGAGAACTGAGTTAAGTTGTGTGGTTTCTTCTGAGGATTCACCACATCACTGTAGAGATTGAATAACATGCACTATGATGTGCTAACCAAGAACATAGGCTTGCCAAAGAAATCCAGGGAAAAGGTGACTGGAGTGAGCACTTCATCAGGAAGGAATACAGAGAGGGAGGGAGTGGAGAGAGAAAGAAGGAGAGAGAGGGAGAGGAGAAGGAGCAGGAGGAGGAGGGAGAGAGGAAGAAAGGAGGATAAAAAAGGCAGAGAAGGAGAAGAGGGAGGGAGAGAAAGGAAGAGGAGATGGGGAAGAAGAGGAGGGAGGGAGAGAAAGGGAGAAGAGGTCTTATCAGGAATTTGCTCACAAATAAGGCAGGCCAAGAAGCCCCCATTTGGCATCCTGTGAGCTAGAGGCTCAGGGTAGTCAGAAGTGCGCTTCAGTCTGAGTCTGAAGGCCTGAGAATCTAGAGAGTGGATAGCTGTGTTAGGAAGCTTTCCAATACACAGACAAAAGAGCTGAGCTGGTAAACTGAAGGGGAAGACAGACTTCTCTTGGCTTGTGGTTTCAGAAGCCTCAGCCCATGATCATCTGGCTCTGCTGTTTCGGGTCCTGTGTTGAAAGAGACATCATGGTGTGGGGCAAGTAGTGTAGCAAAGTGCTCACCTCATGGTGAGCAGGAAGGGGCCTGGGTCTGCACATCCTCTTCAAGTTCATACCCCCAAAGACCTATATTCCTTCCACCAGCCCCACCTCCTAGGAGTTTCGACATCTCTCAAGAGTGCCCCGAGTGTTGACCAAGGCTCCAGCATGTGATCCTTGGGGAGAAATTTAAGAGACAGACCAGAGCAATGATGTGATTTCTAGCCCAATGGCTTAGCCCAGAAATTGCTGGATGGAGAGACCAGATTCTCCCTTCCTTGTCTTTTGTTCTATTCAGGTCTCCAACAGATTAGGCATGGCTGAGGCCCACCACATGGGGAAGTACTCTTGGCTCTCTTCAGCCTACTAATCTAAACATTACTACTGTGCAGAACTCTCTTTCAAAATAATATTGAGCCAAATATTTGGACATTGTGTGGCCCTGTAAACTGACTCATAAAATGAATATCACACAGTTAAGGTAAAATGAAGATCATGGGACTTCCTGAGGAGAACTTTGAGAAGTGTTTGGAAGAGGAGACAGTTGCCCAAGGACAGCGAGAGGGGATGACCTTCACCCTGAAAGTCTTATCGGAAGTTCTTGCCTTTGTGGTTAGGCAGGACCTTCCCTGTAGTCTCTTCTGTAGTCCTCGTGGTGAACGTGCCCACCCCTGCTCTGGCCTCTACTCGGTTTGTACCTTTCTTTACTAAGTGCACTGAGTTAGTATGACATCTTTACATGCCTCTCTACCCCACTGAAACTGTGGGCTTCTGTAGTGATAGGAAGGCTTTCTGTGAGACTCATAGTAAATATGAGGCATCTGCTGCTGCAGAAATTGCCAACAAGTCAGAAGCAGAGACCCAGGTGCATTTATGAGTCAAGAACAGAGGTAAGGAGCAGGGTCCTAGGTCACTGTGTTGGGTCCTAGTGCTCCAGGGTATGAGCAAATTATCTGGAATCAAGTCCAGGCTTGAGTTAATTCATAAAAAGTAATGAATGGAGTGTTACTCCGCCATAAAAAATGATGTTTGAATCATTTATACTTAAATGGACGTACCTTGAGGACATCCTCATAAGTGAAATAAATAGGTCATAGATGTGTAAATATCGTATCTTTTCTCTGGTATGAGAAAACAAAGCTATAAATGAGTTCTAGAATGTATGTTATATATTGTGAAATAGAAAACACTCAAAGCATAATGGAGTGAAGGGGGGAAAATAATGAGATTATAACAAGATGGAAGGAGACAAAGTTTATATATATGGGGGGTGGGGCTGGTAGGGTGGGCAGGGTTATGGGAAAAAATGAGAATTAAGTTGTGTCATATACTGGTAAAAATTCTCATTGTTGAATGCAATCATGATGTGTATATATATAGTATACCAATAAAGATTTCAATAAAAAAAAGTAATGCATGCATGGTATCTAGTAAGAATCAATAAAGATTATCTAATCTAGTTATTATCACTATTATTCTGTTTTTTTAATTTTACAAAACTCTGAGGTTTATTTTTTTTTCTTCAGTTAAACTTGGGTTCTGGGAGCGGAGGGTGCTTTTACCTGACATGGCATCTCTGACACAGAGTAGCACTTTTCCTTGGGTTGTTGACTCACTTGATTGTATATGAGGTGCTAAGAAAGTGCCTGAGGAGAGGGCAAAAGCTCTTTCCTGAGTTCTGCACACTGCAAAGGTGCAGTTGGTAGGAAGAGCCAGAGGAAGGGCAGCAGAGGTGCTTATCATGTGCTGTGTTATGTCCAGCAAGGTAAGGGACACGCCAAAGCTAGGGCTGAGAGGGCTCTCAAAACACTAGGACTGTGTGTGGGCTTTTCTGCTTCCCAGTCTCTTGGCACAGTATTTGAAACTTAACTGACTTTCATGCATAAAATCCAGCTATGAATTCAACTCAATGAACAAGGTGATGAAAGTAATACTGCACATCAGGAAGGCATGGACTTTATGTAGCTGTTAACCTCAGCCATTGTGTTATGTGGCCCTGGACAGAGGAACAGATGACAAAACGAGGAAAATGCCTGATCAGAGAAGAGTAAAATCAGGGAGAAATGGAAGATTATTGAAAGCCTCTCAAAAGGGCAGAGGTAGGAAAGTGTCTAGTGGAAATGGTATCCAGGAACTGTCCCAGAGAAAAAAGATAGGCTGAAATCTGGGCAACTGATAGCCCTACTTGGTTCAGAAATGCCAGGACAATTCTTTGGAGAAAAATTATTTTTCTTTTTCTTTCCATTCTTTTCCCCTCTGATTTCTCTGCCTGTTGCCCTTTAATGTTTTCTTTAGAATCTATTACTGGAAACTCTATGGAGTCATCCTCTTCCATGTCACCTCTGCTATTACCATAGACTTCCCATATCTATTCTTTCTGCCTCACCTCAGCTATCTTCTCTGAAGCATCAACAGTAGTCCTGAGCTCACTTGAACTATGCAGGCAGAATCTTTGATCTGAAGGAGCTTTAGCTTCTAACTTCCCTGTTCTTAAGCAGTATTGGAATTGGCAGAACTCAGTGGAAAGATTTGTTTCATTCCTGTGACAATCAAAGTTATGCATGGGTATCAATGAGCTGTGTAACCTGTTTTGCACTGTGCTCAAGGCTGGGTGTGAGTAGACTCCCTGCCCTCTTGTTGCCCACAATGTGGTCAAGGGAGTTAGACATGGACATAAATAAAAACCAGTACACCCATGTAGCTGCTGAACTAAATCTCTTTCCAAGACACATCAGAGCCACAGAAGAGATAAGAACCTTTTACATAGTACCTGACAACCCCAATTTACAGAAGAGATTTAACCAGGCTCACAGTTTCAGGGGATGCAGTCTGTGGTTTGCTGGTCCCAAGACAGAAAGACCATGGCGGAAGGGGATGGAAAGTAAAGCAGAGTTACTTAGTTTCTTCTGGCCAGGGAGAGAAACAGAGGGACAGTACCAGAGAGGAAGGGTGAATGTCCTGACACAGACCCAAGCTCCTATCTCCACAATTCACCCAGAGATTCAGAAAGTGGCTGAGCGGCTCCCAAGCCAGTCAAGTTGACACAGTTAAGATGAACTATTATGACTAGGAGTTAGAAGTGCAGAGACAGACAGCTTCACATTAGAAAGATTGGAAGCTCTTGCCAGGTAGACAAGACTACCTGGCATTGAGGTCAGCAGAATTTTTATCCACATAGCCAGGAGAGTGCCAACAATGCAGATGGTTCAGTATGTCTGGAAAGTGGGTGTGTGAGGGGCATTGGCAGAGGTGTGGGCAGGGCCAGAGCTCTCGCACCTTTGCATAATGTGGCTAAGGAGTCTGTACTCACCCTCAGCCCTAGAGAGGTAATTATGAGTACTCAGTAAGCTGGTAACATGTTTCTTCAGTTATCCCTTCATTTTCTTATAGATAAACATGTATTGAACATTTTACATGTGAAACATTCTTCTAGATGTCAGTGGCACATATATAGGTACAGATAAAAATTCATGCCCCAGGGGGATTTACTTTGTGCCGAAGGGACAAACTACTACAAGATTGACAAGTAATGATGAGGGATATTAAAAGATCACATATGCACTGGGACACACGTGACATGCTAAGGGAGCAGGAGTCCTAGAGGAGGGTGAGTTGTGGTTCAGCAGTCCTCCACAGGGTAGTCAAGGATGTGAGGGAAAGGGGGCAGTGATTGACATAGACTGCAGAGAGAGAAGGCACAGAAGGAAGGCACTGCTGTCCCAAAGGCCCACTGTCGAAGCAGGCCTGACCCTGAGGGGTCCTAACTCACCTAAAGGGATGAGGCTCAGGACATCAGCAGAGTGAGGGGAAGGAGCGTCAAGTGAGGGGAAAGGGACTGAGCACTCTCAGGGCCTGTGCCCACCACAGCAAGGACTTCGCTGTGTAAGTTGAGTGAGACAGTTAAGGGAAAGTAGGGCAGAGGAGTGACAGGGCCCAGTGGGGAATTCCAAATGGTCACTTGGACACTGAGTTAAGCCCAATCCATAGGGGCAAGAACAGAATGGGGGCTGGTAGGAGCCTTCAGCAACAGAGAGGATAGCATTTTCTATGGTTTAACACTTATTAAGTATTTATTCTGTGTCAGACACTTGCTTAATGCTTTTTTTTTTGAAACCGGGTCTCACTTTGTAGTTCAGGCTGTCCCTGAGCTCTCTACGTAGCCCAGGCAAGCCTTGGACTCACAGCAATCCTCCTGCCTCTGCCTCCTGAGTATTGGGATTACAGGCATGAGCCACGATGCCTGGAACTGTGGTATGTGGTTCTGATTGCGGTGGGAGTGAGTCACCATGCCTGGCATTGTTGTATGTGGTTACTGGGGATCAAAACCAGGCCCTTGTGCTTGCAAGACAAGCACCAGAAACACTGAGCTAAATCCCTGGCATGCTTAGTGCTTTTTGATTGCTTGTTTCTCATAACAGCATAGGAGAGAGGCTGTATTATTATTTTCTGCCTTACACAGAGAGCACCTGACACGGAAATAGTACTGGATCAAGAAAATTAGTCAATTTACTTACATGCAACATTCTGCTCAAATCATGGCATCAAATCTCCATGCTATGCCTTTGGGAATGTATTTAAAAATATGTTATAGATATTTCAAGTCTGTTTGTTAGGCTGTCTCAACTTTTAACTTTATGTAATTCAGAGTAACATTATTTGATAATTGACATTAGCTTGTATTGTCGATGGGCTAGTGAATACAGAATTTGTTAAATTATGCCACTTTTGAGATCAATAGATCATGGTTTGCAATAGATACAACTTAGTATTTCTTTTTAATTTCTACAGGATAAGTGAGCATGGGAATATTATGGAGCATAAACCAAAAGTTCTAGTTTTAAATTTAGTTGCAATTTGAGAATTACCTAGAACATGGGGAATTTCCAACCATTTATAAACTAATTAGTTCTTTTAAATTACTTTTAAATGTCTTATTTTATGGCAAATTTCAGTAGAAGTGGTTTCTAGGTGACTATCTGGTCTCTTCAAAGCTGTATTGAAGGAAGAAAATTTGGCACATTGTATTATTAGCGTTTTAAAACTCAAAAAGGTTGTTTGAGGCCCTCTAGTACTTCAATGCTGGAATCTTCAGGTTAGGTGAGAGAAAGAATTATTTAAATTTTCTTTGCAATACCAAGCCCATACACTTTCAGGGCCAGGGATCTTATCATTTCCTAAGGAAACCTATTCTCTTTTTAAGATTTAAAACAGATTATTTTCTCTAATGAGTTAGCTAAATTTATCTGCCACTTGGCCTTTGGGTCCCTGCTGCAATCACCGAGACTGAGAAGAACACATATGACTCATTTTCCATATGACAAGTCTTTACATATTTGAAGACACCTTCCATTTGGGCCACCTACCTCTCTGCCACCCTCTTGGCTCCCATCCCATCTCTGTGAAGGCCACACAACCCAGACAGGCCTGTGCTTAGGGCACAGATGCAAGAACTCTTCCTAGCCTGGTTAAGCAATTTGTCGTTGACAAGTTGTATGTTCTGGTCTCTGGAGACCACTGTAAATATATTTCCTTATCTTTAGTCTGGTAGAAATGATTCCACATAGACTACCAAGACCTTCTCTTTCCCTCCTCAGTGTCTTGCAATTCAATGAGAATGAAGTCAAACCACTTGAAATCATCAGAGTCACTGGCAATACTCTATAATCTCCACGTTCATCTGGGTTTTATAATTTTCTGTCTCTTGTTCTCCAAAGCAGAAAATATTAAGTCACAGGAGAAGCAAAGGGACTGACTTCACCTTCTCACCACTGTCTGGGCACCTCAGTGGGTATGAAGAGCAAGCTCAGGGTTCAGAACTTAGACATGTATAGCACAGCCCTGCCACGTGTTCACCTCAGGACCTGGATCCATCACTCAGCTTCTGGGCTTCAATTTCCTCAGGCACGAGATGAGGAGATGTAATTCAGAACATATTGGGTCAGGATTTCCAAGTGAATGCACATACAGTGGTTGGAACCAGCCCTGGGCATCATGCTCTTTTAGCAGTTGTGTGTGCACAGCAGGAAATTGCAGAGCCTCTAGCAGGTGGGGTCTAGCTGGAGGTCCTTGGATCCTTGGGCACCCTGGCCTGTTCCCTGTCTCTGCTTCCTGGAGAGTGAGCATAGTGGTTTGCTCCCCAGTGTGTGCTTCCCTTGGCAGAGGCCCAGAGCAATGGGGTCCTTTGGGTGTCCATGGAGCCACCAGGACAGAGAGCCCAGTGGACCTCTCCTCTCCTTCCAAGGTCATTGCCTCCAGTGCTGCATTTCTGTGGAGAGCTGGCCATAGCACCAATACTCTGCACTGAAGACACCTTCTCACTCATGAAAGTGGCCTTGGGTAGCAACGTACCTCGTCCACTGCCAAGATACTCTCAAGTTTGATATGTCTGTTTGGGTAACACCAGCTCAGTCTGTCATAAGGCCTGTTTCGTGGAAAGTGTTCAATAAATATTTTTCACACTGGAATACAGGCACAACAGAAGGTCGAAAACATATTCCCTGACCATTTGCTATTATAATACATGGGTTAAGAAAACATTATCTGGCCAGTTGTTGATCAGCTAGTCCCACAATAACGCTATGCTGTTTCTCTACGTCTACCCTTTGGTTTCATTCCCACCACTCCACCGGTCTCCATACAGTCTGCTTCTGGAACCTGAGGCTCTGACAATATATTCTCCTCCTATCTTATTCCTGGGATTGCTCCAGTTTTATCAGGTCTTGCTTTGACACCCTGTGTGCTCTAGAGTGAACTTTTTTTTTGTTTTCATTGTTCTTTTAAAAAAATTTTAATTTATTTCATTGGTGCATTCTATATCATGATCACACTTGACATTGAGAATTTGTAGCTGTGTGTGACACAACTTGATTCTCATTTTTTTCCCATTCTGCTGCTCACCCCACAACCCTCCGTCTCCTATATAAGTAAGTTTTGCTTCCTTTTTTTTAACCATATTTTTCCTTTCCCTTCTTCACTTGCCTCTCCTCTCCTTTGAATATTTTCTATTTCACAATATCTATCATACATGTTAGAACTCATTTATATCTTCAGTTGTTCTTTTTCTTTTCCTCCACTTCAAGCTCACTCTGAAGAGTCAGTTTTCCCTTTAATTTTTCAAATAAACTTCGCCACTGTTTTTGCTTGTTTCATTTAGCTCTTTGTTTGAAAAAGAAGGGACCTGGAAACCAAGACCCCAGGACTTCAAAATTTGGCAATGTTTATTTGTTGAGGTGCCTCTAGAAGGAGGCTACCTGCTAATGGTGTTCAGGTTTGAATTGAAGCTTTATCCTCATCCAAGATTCCAGTTTCAAGATGATTGTATACCAACTGCTTTGCTTCATTTTTAAGCTTGTGTTTCTTTCTTTATTTCTTTCTTTTCTTTTTTTTTTTTTTTTTCTTTGAGGCAAGGTCTTGCTTTGTAGTTCAGGCTGGCCCTGAGCTCACTATGTAGCCAGGCAAGCCTCGAACTCAGTAATCCCCCTGCCTCTGCCTCCTGAGTGCTGGGATTACAGATGTGACCTACCAAGCTTAGTACTGTTGTATGTGGTTACCAGGGATCAAATTTGGGACCTTGTACTTACAAGGCAGACACTGGAACCACTGAGCTAAATCCCTGACCCTAGCTTGTGTTTCTTAGTTATGGCAGCACAAATAAGATGGTCTTGTGGATTAATTATGGTCAACTGAAGGAGAAACATCCAGTTGAACTGAGTCAGGATGGTGGTGGGAGGGGAAGGTCCACCTGAGGATTGTGGCCAAAATGAAATAAAAAGAGAACTAGAGGGAAAGATTGTACACTGCTGATTTTCCTGAAGAAGCTTGCCACAGCTGCTTTTCCTGATATAAACTTGGCTGTTCTCTTTGGAGGAGGAGCTTGGGTCCTGCCTGTCACGGGATGGCAGCTGTTCTTTTAGGCAGAGCTCTAGACTTGTTGAGTATCACTTCCTGGTTCCCTCACAGAGCCTTCAGCCTTCTGGAGCAGACCCTTCACACTGTCAACCAGCACAGACTTTCTAGCTCCCACCACTGGCCCTTGGGCCTTCCTGGTGCAAATTCCCTATGTAGACTTGAAGGGGACAGTGCGGTGGGCTCCAGGTTTCTGGCTGGACTGGGGACAATGCTGGGGGGGATCTTCAGGTCTCTGGCACATGTGCAGATCTCTCACACTCTTCTGCATTTAATTCTTTGGGTGAATGTTATAAGTAATCCTGAAAGTTATGTATTCAATCTATTCTCATGCAAACCCAAACTATAACAAGTGGCACTGTTTCAAAATTCCTCCTAATTATTTTTGTAATTGTTTACTCAGATGAGCCGTAGGCCACTTGCACTAACCCAGTGGAGTGCTTTATGCATCCTTTTTACTTTCATCGAAAGGTGGAACTGTGACCGGAGTCAAGGACACAGGGAATCACGCGGGATCCCCCTGGGTCTTTGTGCTGAGAAACTTCTCAGTGAAGGAACACAGGTTGGAGCTGTTTCCTTTCTGGACTGTTTGTTGTTTGCAGAATACCAAGGCATTACAGGGACAGAATAAGATGCAAGGTAGAGGAGGTGAACAGGATAGACCCATTTAGCCCTATATATATTTAGGTTAAATGGCTGTCATCCCAGGGCTGGGCTCCTTGCCTGCTCTTGAATCTGTCTGTAAAGTCCCAAGAGCAAAATTCGAATGAGTAGGAGGAAAGGCCCTGGAGCCCAGTGAACATTCTTCAGCAGCTCTCTGCTCTGCTCATTGTATATTCAGCTGCAGAACTGACCCAACAGAAGATGGGTTGCTTGCTACTGTGATTCAGCTAACCAGGGCTTTTTGCATTCTTTCTTTTGTTTTTCCATTTAAATCCCATTTTCTTGAAAACTAATCTAGAAGCTGAAGGCATAATGAACTTTCTAAATTTTGCTTACAGATTTTTTCCCCCCAGAATTTTGTTTAGTGAAGAAGAACTGGTCATTGTGATCATTTCTGGTAAGTTTTCTAGACTTCAGTGATGTGGACTTGGAACAGCCCTACCCAGACACATCGATTCAGCAGCTTCCTAGGCATTTCCTCTAGTGTGTGAGGCTGGTCTAAGATTTCTGTCGGGATAAGTGTCGTTCAGTTGTGGTTACAAGAGTGGCATGCTGTGCTGTCAATGTAGAATTCCTGCATTCTGACTCAGGTGAGGAGGAAAAGTGGACTTGGGGCCTGGAGGATTCCATAGTCAGAATGTGTGTCACTGTGACCCAGAATGCTGATTGGCCATTGCACATATCTACTTCCTCCTACTACACTAATGACTGTGTTTGTTTCCAAAGAAGAGGCTCAGACTGATGCTATAAAATTAGGTTTCTAAGTCATTGGATCCAGAGAGAACTTGCTATACCATATCCTCTCTGTGCATCTTTATGTAAGTGAATTAACTCATGTAAGCCTCAGTTTTCTTTTTTTAAGATAGGGTAAATAACATTTCATGGGGCTATAATAAAAATGGAGAAAATAAAGAAATTTATTTTTATACTATTTCCATATAAGGAAATAGTATAAAATATTATATACATAAATATTGAATTATATTACAATCTAACATATTTTAAAATTAGTGACTGATATTAGCAACATTACAGTGCCAGCTTTAATCAGATTTTACCCACTTGAGACTAGGCAGAGAAGGGGGAGGAGTCTATTTCTTATCACTTCAGCTCTGCACCAAGTCCTCAGCCCAATGTTGTCACATAAATATGAAGTGAATGCTTAAATTTCAAAGATGCATGAGAGACACATTACCAGGAGTCCTCCTCAAAATAACCACCTCCCAATACTGAGGATCAAATTTAGGCCCTTGCACTTGCCAGGAATGTACAGTCCCATGGAGCTACATCCCCAGCCCACCAACTTTCTTTGAATATGTTTTCCTATTGATCTTCCTGCTTTCTGAAACAATTCTGGAATTTCTCTTTCTTGTGTATCTTTACTAGATGTGATTAAAACTGCAGGGAATGCCTCTGCCAAGATTCTCCCAATGGAGAGGCAGGCTCAAAAAAGAATTGTAGTGTACTCTCTTCTCATCTGCCTTCTTCACCAGATCTGGCACAGTGTAACTCCTGGCTCTTCCTCAAAGTCAAAATGACCCTGAAGGGTAAACATTTTGAAATGACTCAGGACATCAAGGAAGCCACAGTAGAGCAACTAAAGACACTCACGAAAGAAGGCTCCAGGCCTGTTCCAGGAAGTGGTAAGAAGGATGGATGACTGTGTTCAAAGCATGGGAGAGGGTTTGGAGGAGGATTAATTCCAATGTGTCTTTTACTGTGATAAATTTTTAAAAATTTAAATATTCACCATGTGTATTATTCATATCTTATAAGTATTTTCAGTGAAATCCTGCAGAATTTGGTGCTGGAGTAGAGAACACGAAGAGAGGCTCTGCTGAAGGTGTAAGCAGACTAGCAAGAAAGGAGAAGTGTAGTTTTGCCCATGAATGCCCCTCAATGAACTCATTTTTCCTTCTACATTAATTATTTCACCTATTTTGTTATAGTGATGAAAAGCTAATAAGGGGATAAATAAAAGGTATCAGCTCTCTCTCTCCTTCGTCCTTCTCTTGTGATCTTTCCCTTCCTATTATTCTCTCCCCTTGGTAGGCTCACTCAGCATGGAGCCCCAACCCCCAGCCAGGCTTAGTCTTTAGTGATGCCTTGAATGGTCAGAAATTACCTGTCCTGTCTCACTGGATGACTGTCTACCTTGTCCTAGGCTTTCATATTCAGGTGCTAATGGGTGTTAACCTTTTGATGAGTCGTCCCTCTCCAATAACAACTTTACATATTCATAAGTGTCTCTAGCATCTTTGCTCTACGGAGAAGAGGAGTTTAGTGAAAATTCCCACCACTCAGAAGAAGATGTTTGACACATCACGAGGCATGGTTTGCTTTGTTCCTGAAATTCGGCAGTGCAGGTACCAATCTGGAGGACCAGGACTGAATGTTTGACACTCTGAAATGAGATTTTATCTACTATGTCACAGATCACTAAGATGCAATGTTAGTTTATGGAAATAAAGAAATTTTTAAGTTAAACAAATAGTGATTGATTATTACTTGGAATTTTAGTTTTATCTTAATTTAAAGAAAAATTTTTGAATCAGGCATCGATTTTATTACACAATGGCACCTTGATTCTTGAGCTTGGATGGTTCCATGATTCTGGGGAAGATGTCTGTGTTCGTGTGTCTGCAGGGAAGGTGGCTGTAGTTGTAATTATCAACTAATGAATTCACGCAGGGAACGAAAATTTTGCTCAGCACTTCTGTTCTGGAACCAAACTGTTCAGGACCAGAAACGTTGTGATCAGAAGTAACGTTATATACAGTGTTGTATCCACACTAAAAGGAAGAATAAATGTAATACATTGGCTAATTTTTTTTTCAATTCCAGCTCCTACTTTTCTTAACTAGTTTCATTTTTTTAATAATCTTTTTACTTTTCCATACAATGCTTGTCCTTGTATCTTTAAAAGCACTGGTAATACAACAGCACTTAAAGGTCCACTTTGTGGCCCTGAGGATTTTCTTCTCAGCCTTTGAAAGTATGCAAATCAATACTATCTTTATCATAACTGCTCTCTACAGGGCCGAGTAAGCTCAATGGCACTGTGCTTGCCTGGTGAGCTCAGGGTCCTGAGTTCAATTCCTGGTACCACAAAATAAGTAAGTAAGTAAATAAATAAAGTACATAACTTCTGCCTGACACCAGTGGATAGATGCAAACTAATGTTAAAATTCTAAAGTATCAAAAGTATGCATCTTAGAATTGATAGATTCTAAATTATGACAGATTAGTGCTCACATTTTATAGATGTGTTTGTTCAATGCACGAAGTGAAAATGAGAAATAAAAAGACTTCACCTTATATACAATTGTATAGGTTCTCAAACACTTGCACAGACACTTTCTGATTAAAATTTTGACCAAGAATAAGCTTTAGCAAGAACATCATTTTATCTCATGGTAGATAATATTTGAAACAATAATACATCAATATTATTTCCTGTCAATGTGTATTTGTGCCCTACGCTATCTTCTCATTGATGAGACACAATATTCAACACCCACAGCTTACATGAAGAGAGACTCAATTTGGTTCATTTGGTTTCAAGAAGAGATTTCATTTGGTTTCAGGAAATTGAGTCCATTGTTGCTAGATCCAAGGAAGAAAGATCATGATCGAAGGCCGTGGTGGGTGATGGGAAATTCACAATATCTGGGAAGTGGAGCAGAGAGAGGACCAGACCGGAAGTGGTGAAGGTCCATGCATAGTACCTAGCGCCATGCTTCCATGCCTCACCCTGATACACATAAATGATTGAAGAAATAAACAAGTATGAGAGAATAAAAGAATCTCTAAAATTTCCAAATAACGTGTGTAGATATGATGCATAGCTCTCTACCCTGAAGGGTGAGCGGGACATAATGCCTCCCTTCCAGAGTGCACAGGGTGCAGTGTGGGCAGGAAGAGGTAGGGGCAACTTCACAGTGGACAAAACCTGACCAAATTACTCAGCATCCACACTAAGTTAACATCAACAATGATAAGTCACACTGACATCATGTATCCTACATAGGGTGTGGCGAAATGAAAGCTTTATCACTGTGCCCTTCCTGCCCAAACCAATGAACCCTGTCCAGCCATGAGAAAAAGTTGAAGGGTGTTCTATAAGATATCTGACAAATGGTCATCAAAAGTCTAAAGATCATCAAAAATACACTAACTGAAAAACATCCAAAAGCATGTTAAGGAAGCGTGAGAGCCAAACGGATTATGGAGCAAGGGCAGAGAGTTAGGCAGGAACTAAAGAAGCCATTATAAAATACAAACGTTAGTTACAGCAATGCATAATTCTCTTAATGGTGGTGGATGTACTATCCTAAATGAAAGGATTAACATTAGGGTAAAGTGAATTTGGGATATATGGAAATTCTCTGTAATATTTTTGCAATTTTTCCATGACTCTAAACTTTTAAAAATAAAGTCTATTAAAAAGAAGTGACAAAATTAAGCCCAACTCTGAAATGGAGAAGTGACAGAACAAAGCCTAACTTCAAAAATGAAACTCCCTTTCCTAGTCTGATCATTTGTCCCCTAAATTCCTATGTTGAAAGCTTAACTTCTGCTAGTTCAGCTATAGGAGGTGATATAGTTAACAGAGGTTATAGGGCCATAGTGAAGTCATAAGTCCTACTCAGATAGGATTGATGGCCTCATAAAAACACAGACAGATAGACAGACAGACAGAGAAAGAGAGAGAGAGAGAGAGGAGAGAGATAGAGAGAGAGGGGAGAGAGAGAGGAGAGAGAGAGGAGAGAAGCAGAGAGAGACAGGAGAGATTTCTCCCCATGTTCAGGACCTGGGGGAAGACCATCTAAAGTCCAGGCAGAGGACAGCCACCTGCAATCCTGGACAGGACTCTTGATAGAACCACATCAGCTGGCATCTTGACTTTGGACTTCTAACCCACAGAGTAGTAAAAAATGGATTTTTGTGGTCTGAGCCACTGTGTCTATTATATATATATATATATTTTTTTTAATAGCAGAGTGTGTGGATGGTGACATTCCCTTTCTTAAGCTTGTTGACTTTAGGCTGGGATTCTAGGATAGTTCAACTAGTTACTTTGAGTCTTGGACAAATCCCTTGACTACAACAGACCTCAACTTTTTTTCATTACAATGAGAATAACAACACTGCACCCCTATCTCTGTAGCTATTTTATTTACTCATTTATAGTTAACATGCATGTATATTCATTAATGAGCGAATTGCTCAAATTAATAGGGTTCTGAGCGATTTCTCAATAGCAGGCACTAGTCCATTATGGCCTCTCTTTGTCCTCTTTCTCCATTTCCAACTTTCCAGCCTCTAGTAATTGCTGTTCTACATTTGAGGTCATTTTCTAGCATTTCAAAACAGAGCATCTATACACAGATGTTAGGTACAGTAAGTCCTTGACTTACAAAAGAGTTAAGTTTCAGGAGAAAGTCCTTAAACTGGATTGTTTATAAGTCCGACAAAGTAAATCTTATACATTCTGATGCAGATATACAATGTAAAGCACAAAACACTGTAAATAAACTGTTTTTACTTTTATAGTTACCTTAAAATGATGATATAATATAGTAAAACAAATTATTTTACTTGCAGAGTTACAGTACTGTGCACTATGTCACTGTGCAGTCAGCACCCAGCAGTACCACTTGAAAATGGATGGCAGACACATGAGTTACTTTCAGAATTTGTTCGTTATCTACAAACCTTCCTAATTCAAGGTCATTTGTGTCTGCCGAAGTTTACAAATCGAATGTTTATAAGTCAGCAATATACTGTATATACAGAAATAAAGGGACATTTCAGGAACAAATGACAGTAAGAGAAAAAGTAAAGCCACTTTGAGCAAACATTAAAGGAACACCCATGATTATCACTAGTAAGTCCTTATATTCCAAAGCCTGTTAGGCAAAGAACTTACCCTGATTATTCGGTAGATTCATAAATTACAGTGGAGTAAATAAAAGTATGTGGATGCTTTCACCTTAAAACAAAGAAAAGGTGTCAAATAAGCATGGGTTGAACTTCCTTCCATCCCTTCTATTTTTTCAAATTGCGTTCTGCTTCTGTGAAAAGTCTTTTAAAGAATTATTTCAAATGTAGCCACTCTACCTCTTTTTTGCTTTCTGTGTCTCACTCTTTCACTTTTTGTCTTCCGCAGAAGTTAGAAGACAGACAGACAATGATCACATAGGCCAGCGATCCAGCCTGCTGTGGCACACATATGTTGGTTCCCGTCCACTCATGTAGAACTTTGTGGGCTGCTGGCTTTGTTGTAAGCTCAATGAGAATTAATTCCTTTTTACATAAAAGATAAATTTATTCCTTGGAGCTTAGAAAACTGACAATGTGGTAGAGGTTTTGGAAGATAGTTTGGAGCTGGAGGATAGGAAAAGCCTGTACTGATGTGAAAATAGTAGGCCCCAACACTACTCTGGTTGATTCCAGGGAGAGGAGAAGATGAAGGAGAATCCGGAACTTTTTGGTGAAGACCTGTGTGGTCATAGCCATGGTGCTAATTGAAATATGGACAGTAAAGGCCATTCTAATGAGGTCTCACATGGGCTTGAGGAACAAAGTATTGGAAATTGGGTTCAAGACCACCCTTGCTATGAAGTTGCAAATAATTTGGCTGTGTTGGGTCCCTGCTCCAGGACTTTATGTGAAAGACAGCAGTGATAAACTAAGATATTAGATGGGTGAAATTTCTAAGCAGCCACACATTCAAGCTGTCATGTGGCTACCTTTAATGGCTTTTACTATCCAGTGAGGGTGAACCTATTAGAGAATAGTGCCAAACTGAACCCCCAAACCCACTAATTTATCACAAAGTGCCAACTACACCTGTGCCATTAAACCTGAATATTGAGATTTCAGTTTAGAAAAAAAAAACTCATATATTAACATCTTTTGGCTTAAAAGAAAGACAACATGTGTTCTATAGGTTCACCATCAGTGGCTTATAATAAAATATGAGGAGAAATAAATGACCTGAAAGGCAAAAATTGTAATTAAAAGGGACCAAGAGCAGAAAGATTTGGAAAATTCTCAGCCTGGAAAATGAAGGGACATTTCCAGGAAGAAGCTAAGATGTGGCTGAGCAGCATTTGCTGTAGATGTCCAGAGAGTCATATGAATGAAGGAGACTGTTATGGACAGGAGGAAGTTCAGGATCACTGGAGAGAGTCCGGAGGTATTTCAGAGGCTTCCCCCGCTGCCTCTCTCACCAGCACCAAGCATGCTAGGTGGGCAGAATGGTTTCTGGACAGTGGCCTGGGGCGCCCTTCAGTCTCACTGCCCAAGGCAATGTAAATTTGTGTCATCTAACTTCAGGCACAGTATTCTCTGGTGGTGGTAGTTCAGGTGACCTCAACAGAGGCTCCAACAACTACTCTGGGAGGAGCAAACCACTAGCACTTGCAGCATCCACATGCTCATAATTCCACTGACCTGGAAAATGCCAGAGCTGCAGGACATGCCCGCCTCCACCTTGACCTCAAAGGCTACTACACACAGCCTGGAGGCCCTTTCTTATCCTTCAGCTCCAAACTGTTTTCCAAAACCTCTACCACATTGTCAGTTTTCCAAGCTCCAAGAGAGGCAGAGCCAGTGCAGAGAGCCTGAACCAAGTCATGCATGGTAGCGGCAGCACCCACCATCGCAAATGTCACCAAGAAGAGCTGCAGACCTCAGGCTCTGACCAGCAAGAGCAGAAGCAAGGACCAGGCCCAGCACAGCCACATGACACAGGGGGCCTAGGAGGCTGGGCTGCTGGGTTCTTGAGCACATACCGCTTGTGTAGGGTATGGAGTGGAAGGAGACTGTCTTGCTTTAAGGCTCAATGCTAGTTCCTCTGTTGGGTTTGGACTTATTTAGGTCCAGTTACTCCTTTCTTCTTGCCGGCTTCTCTTTTTTTGGAGTGGGACTCTCTGTCCCATTCCTGTCTGAGCTTTGTGGTCTGGAAGTTAATAATCTAATGTTGCTGTCTCAAGCTTGTCATATGGGGAGGAGATTTTTCCCAGGATGAATCATGCACTGAGTCTCACAGTGTAACTCAGAGATAAAACAGATCTTTAAAAGTTAGAATATTTTCCTTTGGAGACCAGCTGCCTGTTTAGGTTTCCCTGAGCTCAGAGTGTAAACAATTTGCCCCTGTCCTGGGCCCAGATGAGTGGAAAGATGCCGGTGCTGGAGCAGGAGGCCAGAGTCTGAGTCCTTTCCACAGGGCAGGGAAAGAGGAGAGAGAAATGGGGAAGGCGGAAGAAATAAAAGTAGAAAGGAGACAAGGAAATCATTACTAAGAATTATACCTTGAAGAATACTGCAACTTCTAAGTCTTGGTCCCAGTCCCTCACGGAGTCCATATCTGTGTTCTTTTGGTTACGCTTAGGCTCCTCTCCTTCCTGACCCATCACACTCCAAATCCCAGGGGAGAGCAGGAAGCTGATCCTAAGTAAAGAAGCAGGTTGAGAGAATCCAAAGAATGCTTAAATTATTCATCTTAGAAAACAAGTGGGCTCCTGTCTGTAGGGTAGACCAGTAACCCTTTTCTGGGGGTCTCTGCTCCCTAAAGAGAAACATAAATAAGTGTCTTCCTCTCTCTAATTCTTTGAGTGCATATGTTCTTATTGCTGCCTAATAAAACACTTCCTTACAGATGCATCTTGATAATTCTTTCTCTGCCATATGAGCCAGAAAACCTGCAAACTTCTTGTACATGTAGGGCAAGCTGAGTTCCTTATGTCAGCTTTGGGGTCCTAAGAGGACCCTGTCTGGTGACAGAAGGAATGAAGAGGGTCACCGATTGTGGTGTGTGTGCTGTTTTATCTCCCTCTTTTCCTTGCACCCCTGGTGTGAGGAGATGTTGGCTTGAGGCAATCAGAGCTCCTCTTTCTCCTCATAGCTGGCTTGGAGCAAAGTCCCTGCCTCTGCTTTCACCAAAATAAAACATCATTCCCTTTTTAAGGGGAGCAGCAAGCAGAGAGAGCTGAGTGGCAGGGGCCAGAGTTCCACTTAAGTGAGACTGGATTTTGGGCTTTGGGCTTCCAGCTAGTGATGGACCTGAGGCCTTGGAGACTATAGAAATAGCATGAATGTGCTTTGCACAAGAGAAGGCCATGTACTGGGTAGTTGGGGGGAGGGTCCTCATGGTTTGAATGCATCTGAGGGAAGTCTATGTGTGGAAAAGCGAATCCCTAAATGTATGTGTCACAATGTCTGGAGGTGGAGCTTTGGAGATGGTTAGGACTAGATGTGGTCATGAGGGTAGTCAGAGTTACGGTATTTGTAGCTTTGTAAGAGCAAGAAAAGATCCCAAGCTGGCTCACTGACCCTGTCAGGCCTGTGACAATCCCCCAATCTCGTGATTGTGCAGGAAGGAGGCCCCATTGGAGGCAGAGGTCCTGCTCCTTGGACTCTCCAACTGGCGGAGCCTTGAGTGGACAGACCTCTCGTGTTCATCGTTCTTGTGGGCTGTGGTATCAGCCATGGCAGTAGACAGTGGATGGAGACACTAATCAGATGTTCTCTGTCTCAGTTTTCAGAGTATTGAAGAAGGGAGAGGAACAGATGTGGTAGAGAAAGTCAGAGGAGTCTAAGGGATCGGTAGGAGGCACAGAGGTGCCCCAGGCCAAGAGATTTCAGTTCCTTGCTGACTTCCCACTGCAGTCTTCCTCTGTGCTATCTCCTTTTCCTCTTAACTGGTAATAATACAAGGTTAGTAAGAAAACCAATCCCTCTTGATCTTGTGTATGAAATCTATAAATATTTTTTATTTATATAACACAACAGCCATCATTCATTGAATAACTTCTATTCTCCCAAATTTTCACAGTGGAGATATGTATCATTGTGGGTCATAAAGTCTACAAGCCACTGAGTCACATTAGACAGATAAGGAGGCAGAGGCTGACAGAAGTCATTGTGATTCCACCAACTAGTGACACGTAATACTGAACAGACTCCTAAACCTGTTCATGTGATCTTCCCCTTGTTGCCTTAAAGGACTCCAGGACCAGGAAGGCAGGGGCAAAGCCGTTGCTGCTGACATCTCAGGGAAGAGCATGCAGAGGCTTGCCACCTTACAGCATGAAGATCATGCCAATCAGGGACTTGATCAAATTGCCTACAACTTGGAATTGCAGAAAAGCCCTGATTTGTCTTAAATCAGCCTCTTTTTGAAACATATATCCCTAAGGCCCAAACTCATTACAGCGGTGAACTGAAGCCATCAGATTTATAGTAGCAGAAAGGATTTTATGTGAGTTTTGCTCAGTTTGTTAGGTTACCATTTAAAAAAGTGAATCAAATAGATTGGGGCACACATATAACCCAAGGCCCCCCAAAGACTAATAACAAAGGTGCCGTGACGTGAGCAGGAAAAAGTAAAAACAGAAATAACCCCTCTCTTCTAATTAGAGTTGAAAATGAAATCACATGGTGACTTTTCATGGTTATTTTCTCACAGAGTAATTTAATAGCTTCAAATAAAATATTTCAGAGTTCTCTCTGTACATCAGGCTAATGGTTTTTAATGATGTATAAACTATCATGCTCATTACTATTGTACAACATTGTACTTTTAAAATCTTTCCTTGTTCTTATTCACAAATTCTTACAGAATTAAGTAATTTTAGTGGACATTTGGAGACTAGGTTGACCTAGAATGAATACATTCCAAAGTTTTCTTCCTGACTACGCTTGTGTGTCTGTTGATGTGTTCCACAAAAAACTGCAGGCTTATGTTGTCCTGTCCAGAGGAGGGGGAGGAATGTGCCTGCTGGAGGCTGCTCCAGTGGGAGGAGAAGGCTGCTTGCTTCCAGGCCACAAAGGAATCTGCTTAAGCCTCATACCAGGTTTGGGAGAGCTGGTTATACCTGCCCGGCCCTGGCTCCAGGTAGACACCATTTAAGCCATCAAGCTGGGGATGCTGGAGATGACGGGGATGTAACTCTGTCCTGGGATTCTAGATTGACTTTGATCTTTTCTCCTCTTACTAATGCTTAGCTGATGTCTAAAGGATTAAGACACAGCTTAGGGACAGGGAAAATCAGTTTTTAACTTCAGCTTTTCCAGTTAATTTTCTTTCATAAGCAAGTGGAGAGATGAGAGAGGGAGAGAGAGAGAAAGAGAGAAAAGAGGAAGAGGAAGAGGTGGAGGAGAGAAGCGAGAGGAGAGAGGAAAGGAAAAGAGAAAGAGAGAAAGAAAGGAAAGGACAGATTCTTGGTCTCGAAGAGATTGGGTTTCTGGTGTCTGAAATGTAGAGGACACATTCCTGGAAGTACTCACTTCATTTCTGGCAGTAAACAAAACTCTCAGGGAAGGTTATTAATTTATCTGGCCTATTTAGTATACTAAATTACACTCTTTCATAGCCCAGTGGCCTGAAAAAGTTTGTCATTTGAATGGCACGAATGATGAACATTTACCTCGAGTCTCGACAATGTATAATATTCAACAGTAGTGTAGTACTTTGTGCCTAGGTGTGCTTTATTATGATTCTCTAGTTCTGCCCCTGTCCCATGGGATACTGTGACCTTCCATCTCAACTTGGAGTGTCTCTAAGCCTGTGTCCACCCTCTGTATCAACACTCTCTGAGCTCTTGCATGAGGCTAGAATGGAGTTTGGAAAATTCACAGCTGTGGATCTATAGCCTGGGACCCTGAAATTTTCAGCTGGTTTTGGAATGCAATGTCACTTGCAGAAGTGAAGTAAGGGATACTTTGGCTTCACTTTAGCAGGAGATGGGAGGAAGGCACAAATGCCTGAGCTGCACTTCTTGGCTGAAATAATGTTTCCAGACTTTTTGACACCACAGAGATACAGCTTCTGAAGGGTTGTGCATCTTGGCATCGCTCTTGCAAGAGAAACACAGAGCCTGCACCTTTCATTACTTAGAAGGCAAATATATAAAAAATATAAGGTCAAGTGGGTCACAACTGTCCATCCTTTAAAACTGCATCAGTAAAACAACAAAAGGTGGAGCTGGTGACTTACCAACTCCAAACTCTCTTCCCACAGCACCACGGTGGGTGGTTGTAGATCTAACAGATTAAGAGAATTATGGAGGAAGTAAAATAAATAAGTTAAGTACCATGAATAAAAGAGTAAATGGATAGAGAATCACACTGTCAGGGAAATTTCTAAAGAAGATCTTGGTGAGCTGAGGTCCCAGCTAATTCTGGGCAGAGAGCAGCGCAGCTGACAAGACACCACTTTAGCTGAGTCCAGGCGGGAATTGGAGGCTGTGACTGTGGCCAGTGGCTGCGGGCTGGGAGTCTCCTAGCCCAGTCCACACTGGTTCCTGGGTCCCGGAGACTGCCGCCCTCCACCTGTCCGGGCTGGGTCCCGGGTCCCACCCTGCGCGCCCCGGAGCATGGGACACAGGTGGCACCAGGAGCGGGGCGTGGGGCGCGGGCGGCCACTGGCGGGACATAAATAGGGGGCGCCCTCATCCTGGAGCTCCGGGCCGCTCAGTCCGCTGCCAGCTCCCGGCGGCCGAGCGCGGCCCCGGATCGGGATCGGGATTGGGATCGGGATCCGACACGGGAACAGAAACGGACGGGAATGGGAATGGGGACAGGGACCAAGACAGAGACTGGGCCGGTGACCGCCCGCCCCGCCCCGCGCCGCAGAGCCACGACCGCGCCGCTGCCGCCGCCGCTGCTGCTCCTGGGCCTGGGTGAGCTGCGACCGGGACGTGACAGGACGGGACGGGAGGGCAGGGCGCGGGGGGAGGGGGAGGGCGTACACCTGTCTCGGCCGCTCTGAGTCCCCTGGGGGACCGAGTGACCTCAGGGACGGGGGCGGGGTGCACGGCAGAGGCCCGGGGTCCTGTGGGGACCTGGGGGCCTGCGGGAAGGAGCCTGGCCCAAGCCGAGCAGGAGAACTGGCACCGCTGCGCCCTGGGGCCCAGCGCAGGCACGGGGCCACCCTTGGAGAGCTGGCTGGCTGGCAGGGACGCTGGCCTCCTGTTCGCTGGGCAATTCGGTATTTGGAAGCAGGTCTGCTTCGGAGACCTAGCTTTGGGGCTGATGAGGAAGCAGATCTGGGAGGTGACACGTTTACTGAGGACCTGTGGGTGACACGTGCACACATGGACTCTTTTCCCTCCTATCTGAAGGAGGCAGACACTGGGGGAACGTCTCCTTCAATGCACGGTTGAACCTGGTGGCTGAGTGAAGGCCCCCAGGAGTGATCCTGGGGTGAAGGGCAGGTGGCAGGTGGCAGTGTTGGCAGAAGCAGGCGCTGAGCACTCACCCCAGCTTCTCAGGCCCCTGTGGGACTCAGGGTGGAGGCAAGCAGGCCATTTCCTTCCGGGTACAAGGGGGCGAGAAGGTGTCTGGTGAGGAGGCCGCTCCGCCTCAAGGGGTCCTCTGCCTCTGAGGTCACATGGAAGGCGGAGGGCACAGACCCAGCAATCTTTCCTCATCCCATCAGGAGTGTGCGGGAGTCAGGAATCGCAGCTTTGGAAGCGGGTCTTTTGGCCTGGTGGGCCACTGGCATCACTCCTACCTTCCGTCCTGGAAAGGGACATTGTGTGTGAGGAAGGACAGGACTTTCTCCCAGAAAGGCAGATAGGATGGCACCTACGTGTGCTTTCCTGTCACTCTGTCCGTAGAGTGATGGAGGGGGGTGAAAGATGTCCTGAACTCCACTGCAGGTGGGTTGGATTGAGGGTCAAGGTCGGAGTCAAGGTTGCCTGCCTGTGGGTGGGCAGGTGGAGTGCCACCACTGTGGAGGGATGTGGTACCTGAGGAAGAGCCGTGCCCCTAATTTGGGCCCAGAGACAACTTAGAGGCCATGCGCTCTGCTCCTACTTGTCCAGGCTGCAGGGGTGCCAGGGCAGGCAGAGCAGAGAAGAAAGGGGAGAGCAGCCTCACCGGGCGGAGGTGCTTGGAGAGTGCTGTCAGCAGATGCGAACAGTGAAGGCCCAAACAAGCCAGGTTAAAATATCTGGATGCAAATGAACACGCAGTTAAGGGCACATCACCCCAGGGCTTGAATCAGGGAGTGACAAGATGTGAATAAGCATTTAAAGGAGATGGATGTGGCAGCAGGGCGTCCTGTGGGATGAGGACTGCCCAGAGCTGATGTCATTCCTTCTGCCACTTTTACTGTCACACAGCGCTCCACTCTTTCTCAAAATTTGTCAAAGTTAGACATGGAAAAAAAAAGAAAAACCTGACAACTTCAAGGCATTGCTGTTGTGACCAGAGATGGACAGCCGCCTGTGGGAGGGTGGTCTGGGGAAGCTGAGTTAAGTCTCAAGGTCCCCCAGCAGCTCTTCCCGCTGAAGGGCCGGGGTGTGAGTTGCTGGCATCGCTAATCCTACGTGGTGTTCTTCTGACCGTCGTCTGCACTTTACTCAGAAGCCCACTTCCAGTTTAAACCACATGTGAGTTCATGTGTTTCTGAAATAACTCTGAGCAGGATGGCGTGTACACATGTGTGTGTCACAGTGGAGAGCGTGCCAGCATGCATACTTTGTATGAAGGGAAGAACAGGATTGGAAATGACATACTTAGCATCTTAGTCACTCTGTGCTGCTGGGACAAAACACCCAACACCCACATCTTAAAAGAGAGGAGGCTTGTTTTGGCTCATGGTTTCAGTCCTAGTCTGCCTGGCAGAAGAACAGGGAGGAGGAAAGCTGCTCAAGCTCTGCCAGCCAGGAAGTGGAGAGCAAAGAGAGTAGTGGGGAGATAGATGATCCTGTCAGGCCACCATACTCCTGTGACCACCTCTTCAGATCTGCTTCCCAATAGCTCAGTCAGCCTGAACTCATCCGAAGATCAACCCATGATGAGTGTATTATCCCTAGGCTCCAATCACATTCCCAAACCCCTGCTTCTGAGTAAGTGAGTCTCCTATAGGACGTTCCTCTACACCTAAATCTTAATACCTAGGAAGATTAAATTTATATAATATATGTAAATTTAACGTGGATATAAGTATGTAATTATATTTATATAAAACATATATATATAGACATATATATAGGATTGATATCTTATGTGCATTGATTTGATTTGATTTTACTAAAGTGATTCAAAAGCCTTTGCCCAATATTAGTAGAAATTTTGAGCCATGTAATATAATTTTTTCAAAAAATGGGATTTTCCCAACTGTATGTGAACAAATCCATTTATTAATAGGAATTTAATTCCAGAAGTTGAGAGAAAATTGCCAAAGAAGAGACACCAGAATTCTACTTTTCTGGTTTGTGACTGTGAGAAATAATCTCATTAGAATGGGTGCTGTCACTGAGCCTTGTGGGTGATGGGACAATCTTCATTTGGGTCTGTTTCTGACTCTAAATGATGAAGGAGCCAGGCCCTTGCTTCCATTTTGTGGACAGCAGGGAAACATGCCACATGAGCTCATTCTGAGCCTGGTAGCCTGTAAAAGACACCATCTTGTTAACTCTAAGGACGTCATTTTCTGACTTCTCCGTGGCTGTATCTCAAACATTAGTCTGAATGTTGGGTACTTTGAACTTCTGTCACAAAAGCATCCTATGTAAGCAGTAATTGGGATTACATATCCAAGTCAGCTCATGAAAGATTTGAATTTCACAGTGTATTTAGAGGGGAGAATTAAAGGTGACTATCCCATATTAAAGTATGCAAGTAAACATCAGGTTAACAGAAACTATTGTGTCTTCATAGCATTGGTTTTATTTCATCTGTGAGGCTTGGGGGAGGGTGAAGTAATAGCTGAGTATTGAATATCCTCTGTCCTCCATCATCATTCAACACATTTAATAGTGTCTGTTGGGAACGTAGGCACTCTGTCATTGGTGACCCCTTGAATAAACACCTTTTAACTCAGGGTATTTATTCCTCAGATGGGGACAAAAGGCAAATGTTTAGTGGAGTATGTTTTTTCACTTTTACCTCTGAAGTTTGTGCGTCAGATACTGTCTGATCTGGCAAATTTTTAATATCACTGTTCATTTGCATGAGTTAAATGAAGTCCCAAATCACCTACTCGACAGGTGCAAAATGTTTTGAATGAGGTCATCCTAAGGTTCCTTTGGCAATGAGCAGGTTTCCTTGTTCATCTGAGGAATGCGAGGCTCACCCACATTGTAGAGTTGCTAGAGTAACACAGCGACTTAGTCACCACACAGTGAGTGAGTTGACTTCCTGATTCTTTCACACTGGCCTGACAGCTACACTTGCCTTGTGGATTCCAGAAAGGAGCATTTGTTTAGCATCTCCCACAAGCCTTGTTGTTGACCATTGTGGGATCTTGAAACCTGAGTTCCACAGGAGTTTTGAGCCAAAGATCCACTGAGTGACGTTTTCCCCAGTTGTACAAGGAGAGCCCATAGCTGGATACTATTCTAGTTGTCTAGGAAAGATGTCACATCAGTTGATGGAGTGAATGCTTCAGGACCTTTTGAATTAATTCCCTCTTAGGAGATTGGCTGGAGGAAGGCTGACTTTAACTCTCAGCCCCTCTGTAGGAGGCAGATGCTGTTGTTAATGACCCAACTTTATACATGCAGAAACCAACACTTTGAGAATTTAACAGGCTCCCTGCAACATAACGTATTCCTGGGACTCAAACCAACGTAGTATGACCCCAAGTGTTGTGCTCACAACACTACCCTGTCCCCTTTTGTGCTTCACTTATTAATGGATCCCAGTTAATACTGCCATAAAACAGTTCATAAATATCCCAAGTCCAATTTAAGATAACAGTCTGATTTAAATTGGGAATATGGCAACTCTTCTGGGGTTATTGTATCTTAAAAAGGAATATTAGTAGCTCAAATGAATCTCTAATTATAACAATTTAAAGAAATAGAATTTTTTTAGATAGATGGAAAGAAGTATTTAATCTTAGTTTATATCAATTAATCAATTGGCTGCTTTGGTAATCAGCAGTTTCAAGTAACTGTGAAATACTTTTATCCATTCTTTACATTTTTCCCTAGGATTGGTAGTGTTATTTTACTGATTTGTAGATTGGAGATATTAATTCTGAAATGGGGATGCAATGGATAACAGGGTACATACTGACCTTTCTTAAGAGTGCTGAGTTAGTTGCACAACAGAATAGGTTATGAGTATAATGGTTCCCTCTTTGCAAAACTATGGAGAAAGATCCAGAATGTTGCTGTAGACTTAGGCATCTGCTTGACCTTTGCTGTGGAATTCTGACATAGTAGCTCTTGCTTTGGGGGGAACTTTACAACTAGAAAAGCATTTTCATGTCTAGTACTTCACTGGTTCTTTACAATCAACATAACAGCAAAGCAGTTAGGCAGTGAGGCAGTCAGGCTCCGGTCTAAGAGCTAACTGGTCCATGTTGTCCACACAACACTATCTACTGAACACAGGAGTCATTATTATCCCAGCTCTAGAAGTGGATACAAGGCACAAAGAAGTTATGTCACATATCCAAGGCTCTTGCTTTGTGTGTCCAAGCTGTGTGAGATGGAGGCCTGGCCTGTAGTAGGTAACATTCCACGCTGAATATAGTAGACAGGGGAAGGTCAGTGCCAAAGACAAGAATGCAATACCAGAATTCAGTTCTTCTGACTTGTTTAAGAAGCAGTGAATTTCATCCCCACTGTTTCCTGGTTCTATGCTTGTGCACCCTTCCCCCCATATATCTGTGGAATACCAGAAGCACTGTGCCACAGGTGTTTGGCCTCCTGGCTTTTCATCCTACCTGGAAAGCCATGTCTACTCATGGAATTCACAGAATGGGTCATCATGACTGATAGTGTCCACTCTGTATTCATCAAGCAACTGGTTGACCCTGATGTGTGATGGCTGTCAGTCACTGCAGCCATCTTGGACCTTATAGACTTGAACTGGAGAGGCAACTCCCACACCTTCCTTGTCTGCTCACTGTACCCTGACACTTAAGGAGTACTCTTGTGGGTGGGTAGGGAGGGGTGAAATTCCTTCATATTCTTCCTGCTGGCCCTGTGTCCCTGTGGCCTGCACAGTGGGGAAAAGCAGCCTATCTGAAGGGGATACTTTGTGACCCCTGGAGCCATGACTTGCCCTGTGAAGCTCTAGATAAGTTGCAGCCTTGGTTTCCTCATGGGTAGAAATGAAACCATGACTACTGTGTGCATAAACTTCTTAACCATGCAAGGCACATAGAATTGGCCCAGAACAGAGTAAATTCTGGACAAGCGTGAGACATCACAATAAATAATAGGGGAGCACAGATGAAATCATTACCTTTTAAATTTTTTAATATTGGAGTTGTGGGTACTTTCTGAATGCAATCAGAGTCTCACTGATGCAAAATCTCTTGCCTGCATTTCTTAAATCCTTGCTCCACTAAGTATGAATTAGGTAGGAGATGAATATTCTCAAGTGAGTTTTAATTTGATTGCTTTTTTGAGGAAAGAACAAATGTGAAAAATAAGACTGCAGAAGTCAAATGGATCTCTGTTTGCAGGGCCCCTCTGTAGACTCTTCTTCACCTGACAAGATCTCTCCTAAGTTCTGGCAGTCAGGACTTTCTAGTACCTGCCTGATGCTGAGACTAGTCGGAGAAGTCAGACCTGTATGACCATTGGCATCAGGTGGAATATTGAAAGAGTGACAGTTTTCTCAGAGTTTTAAGTATGGACAGCTTCGCACAAACAGTAAGTTCCTCAAGAAGGGCTATGGAAAATAATGAGAAGTTGTGTCTTATACTGGTACAAATCCCCGTTATGGAGTGCAATCATGATGCGTATATGTAATGTACCAATAAAGATTAAAAAAATAAAATAAAATAAAATTTGCAAGTTAAATTGCTTACCAGTAAAAAAAAAAAAATTGCCTTGTAACATTGAGAAAGTTACTCGACCTCTCCACACTCCTTCTTGATAGAATAGTAATGAAAATGATAATACTAATAGTAACTGCCGTCTTGAGACAGGGATTATTTTAAAGATAGAGAATGATAATACAAGAAAAGATTTCAGGAGAATAATTTATAAGTAAATGTCCTGTATAAAGTTACTGTTCTCAACTTTGTGACTATGCAGCTAACTTTTAAGTTAGTTTGTGAATGTCTTTTAAGAAGGAGGCATAGAATCACTCTTTTTATTGAGCCAGATGGGGGTGCTAGCATTTGTGGAAGAAATTGCCATTCACCACTGGAGGCAAGAAGAGAAAAAGTGACAACAGCCCACCCTGTGATCGTGGTGCCAGCGGGGCTCTGAAGAGTTCCACTGGAACCAGCTCTGTCCTAAGGGACCTTTCTGGTTTGTTTACAGTTATCTTTCCCTATCCAGAATAGCACCTAAACAGGATAGATGTTAAATGAATACTGTTGAAAGAATGAATCTGGGTGAGGATAGTTCAGGAAGTCCTCCTACACCTGCTGCTGCTCCTGGAGCATCATCCAGAGCTTGATGTAGTCTATGTAGATCTCTCTCTCTCTCTCTCTCTCTCTCTCTCTCTCTCTTTCTCTCCCCTTCCAAAAGCAGAAACCAAAAACCTTTCACTTTTTCCCTTATGCCTAATACTCCCACGGTAATATCTTTAGATTTGCTACCAATGACTTCTCTTAGATGATTCCTTGTTAGCATCGCAGCTGGTCATGGTTTTCCTGGCATGCTGTCTTTGTTTCTAGAATGAGAGCAGCAAACGTTAACTTATCCAAAAGTAGTACTTTCTCAGTTGTGCTATGGTGTCATAGAGGCTGACAGGAAGTGCAATTGTTATTTCTAAAACACATCATACGACAAGGACAGATTTAAGAACTTTTACTAAAGTTTTATTACTTCCAGATGTGCTGAAGAACATCTTGAAGTATGTCTGAAACTGTTAAGTATTCATGAGTTAATAAGAATAGTTTAATTATAAGACAGTCTTTTAAGAAGAGTTTGCAAGATACTGGATGTTCAACATGAATGAAACAAAGACTCGATCAACCTTGGCAAAATTTCTATGCCATAGTACGTTCTTCTGTGACGTTGGTGGAGGAAAACACAGAAGAATTTGAATGTGGGAAAATTAATAATTGCCAGTTTTGTGTACTGAGAAGTGAGGAGATACGCATGCCTGGAGCAAGGGTTCTGTGGTGATATGGAGGGAACTGTCACTGAAGAAGGAGCTGGTCTCAGATGAGGAAACTGTCAGGGCCCTGCACTGTTGGTGCAGTGTTATCTCCACCTGTAAGATTTCCTAGGAATTAGAGCCAAGTGAGTTTGTGGTTTGGAAAATTAAAACTCAATCTTAAAGGGTTGTGTGACCACTTTCAAGAGGAGTTCGTTCAAATCTGTGGAAATGTCCGACTGCCCACTGGACTTAGTTCCTGAAGAGCTGCTGTCGCCTCCCTGGCTCCAGGGGAGATCTGATGCTTGGTTTTTCTCCTAGTTCCTTCCCAGGTGCTGCCAGTTTTCCTGCTTGACATGGTTCTGACTCAGCAGATGGCTCCAGGTCCATCCTCAGAAAGCCATAGTATTTGTTAAAAGAAATTAATGCTTTAATGACTAAATAAAAGTGATTAAAATTGTAATGAATAAAATACAGTGACAAATTTAAGAGAATTAATTCATGAGCACACAAAACTTAAAGAGGAGAAACCACAACTGAATGCACTACGTTATTTTCCCCCTCAAACTCCACCTTGGCATATGACAGCCATGCTCTGTAATGGGGATGGGGCGTCTGTGGGGACAGAGGAAAGGTAAAGACTTTCACAGGACAGAAATCCAGTAAGTGCAATGGCTTAAGATTATTCTTGATGTTGAATAAATCAGATGAGGAAGCTGCTGGGGCCAACCCTGGAAGTGCTAGAGTAAGAAGGAGGGAAAAGTTTCATAAATATTTCAAAGCCAGAATTTATCAACTATAATGAAGAATCATGACAAGATGAGGAAGAGGGAATAAGAGTGAAAAGCTGCACCTGAGACTTCTAGTCTGAGAGAGAAGGATTTCACACACTGTATTTGAAAGAGAACCTGTGTATTGTGAGGTAGGAACTGAATCTGGGATTTTCACAGGTCCCAGGAACACTTGGGAAGGTGGGAGTTGACTTCAAATTATAGCCACAGCCCCAAATGTCATTGTTCTTCCAGGGAATGTAAAAATTGGTCATTGTGCCTCTCCTCAGACCTACTAAAGTCCAGTTTGATCTGACCTGAGGCTCTAGCAGGAGAAGAGGATTTTCCTTATAGAAAGATTGTGATTATTTTAAGTGGAACTTTCTCCTTCTAGGAGGTGAATATTAATTTTCCATTCCCTTTGAGTGTAGGACGGACTTGGAAAATTGTTTTTGAAGAAGAGACTATGATGTCACAGGTGGCAGGATTTCTTATTTTTAAGGCTGAATAGTATTCCATTGCATCCATATACCACATTCTTTGTTCATCTGCATGGTGATGAGCATGTAGGTTATTCCTGTATCTTCAGTAGTATGAACAGTGCTGTGATAATAACAATGGATGTGCAGGTACCTCTTCAGGATCCTGTTATCTGATTCTATAGATACACACCCAACAGAGGGAATCCTCTGCTCACAAAAGGAATCTGATTCAGTCAGACTCTTAGAAACATAGAGTAAGAATGGTGGCATCCAGGGGTGGATGGCGATGGGAAGAGAGGAGGTAACAGATTCAGTGACCTGGAGTGAGTAAGTGCTGTAGATCTACTGATCAGCACAGCACCTGTACTTGACCAGAATGTATCGTGTACTTCAAGGTGTTCTAGGAACATAGGTCCCAGTTTAAGTTTTCCCTTTGACACACATGTAAAATAGTAGTAAAGGGAAATATAGCAGTTTTATAGTGGAGAAATTTGGTGAAAGATCAAAGTTAATTTGGTGAAAGATCAATCAAAAAATCAAAGTTCATATCAGCACAGTGTCATGTAGATGTCAAATATTCTGTAATGTTATGCAATAAAAGTATAACACCAATGCAATATTCTTTTCAAAAGTCTATAATCCAAGTCCAAGTATGATAAAAAAAACAGACAAGCCAAAAATTGAGGGAGAATCTATAAAATACCTGGCCAGTAGTGCCATTGCCAATGAGATCCTCAAGCAGGTGAGGCTAAGAACCTGTCACAGACCAGAGGACAGAAGAAGATGAATGGAAAATATGACAACATCAGAATAGTCTTGGGTTTAGTCAACAGTATTATACCAAAGTTGCATTCTTGTTTTTGACAAATGTATCATAGGAATGCAAACTGACACAATTCAAATACATGAAGGACACACTGGGAATGCTCTTTTTTGTTTTATTTTTTAAACCCTTCTGCAAATGTGAAATATTCCAATACAAAAAGTTCATTTAGGAAAGGAGACTTGATGAGATATTCCAGTCACTAGCCAGCTTGGAAAACCATCAGCTTAGAAATGAGGACTGGAAATCTAAATGAGTCATTTAATTATAATTTCAGGGTCCAACACTCTGACTGGCATACACACCCCCTCAGTGGGTCTCTGTTCAAAGAACAAATCAGGGGCATTTTGCGAGACTGCATGACATTTTAGAAAAGAGTACTGAGATAAAAATAACAGACAGAAAGTAGAGTAAGTATTGTGGGATGGGCCTGGGGATGGAGGGTTTTGAACTGGCTAGGTACATAGTTTCAAATTAAAAAGAAATTTAATTGAACTAATTTTACAAATGAAAAAGAATTCTGGAGATGGTAGGTGCCAATGGCTGTGGCACAATATAAATGTTTTTAATACCCCTGAGCCATTGACTTAAAATCATTGATAGATGATTTTGTTGCATTTATTTACCACGGTAAAATATAGGGGCTGTGCCTGCAGTAGAGTGTTGGCGACATCTGTATTTGTGGTGCAGGTGTCAGGAAAAGAACACAGAGTTGAGAATAAAGTAAGCAGAAGTCAGGAAGCTGGGGTGGCTGGGTTCTGGGCCAGACTCAAGGCAGGATGGAGAGGAGGCCGAAGACCGGGAGAGGGCGCTGTGAGGAGCTCGGGGTGCTCTTGAGAAGAACAGAGAGGGGGATGCTGCAGCAGTCAGGTACCCGAGTAGCTGAGAGGAAAGGCCTTGGAATGGGATGGGGCTTGGGAGAGAAGGCTTTGGTTTCTGAGAGCCAACTTTATATGGAAAAGTTGTTTCAACAAAGGCTTACTCGGCGAGGCTCAGAGAGTGCATCTTAGATGTGTGAACTGGAATTTCCGGAAATTCCTTTGGAGTTGAGAGGAATTTTTCTTATGCGAGCTTCAAAAAAGCATAGAATCAGTTGCCATAAGGTGTGGCAGGAATTCCTGTGCCTGGGCATATGGTGGCACTTACAGCATGTGCAGGGGGCATTTCTGGGTGGGGCTGGAGGTGGACTACAGGCCTTTTAGAGTTCGATTCTCTGAATGCAGAAGTATAGTGCCACACTTTGCAGATGTTTCAGAGGCTGCAAAATGGAATTCCAACCTAAACAACTCGACAGACTTCTCCGAGGAGAACAGAAGAATCAGAGTACTTGGAGGCTCAGAAAGCCAAAAACAGATGATTTAAAAGAAGAAAACTATTGGTGTTCCCCGCCCCCACCCCCCACCCCCAAACAACTAGATTCAGTGACTTTCTTCTCTTGGGCTTCATCTTGGTCCAATTCCACCTGCCAGGCTCAGTTTTTGGCATAATGACTACACAATTTCTGTTTCTTTATCGATGTGTAGATAGCACTTATTAATTGGATCTTACAGTAGAGGGGGGAAAGCATAAGTATAGTTGGTAAGTTATGTTGACAAAATTTCCAATACTGTTATATCAGGTACTACTTAGGGTTAGCATTGCCACCTGTGGTTGAAACTTGTGTGAGAAAAACCTCTATTCATTTGTAGGTAAATTATAATCACTCTGGAGTGGAGGAGAAATGCTACAATTGTGAAATGAGCCCCACACGAGGGATAAACCTCACTTCCAGCGGCCCTGCGGAGGCCTCGCATAAGCTCCCCACCTCTCTTCCCCCTGATTCCTACCCCTCAGCAGTCCTAGCCTTGAGTCCTCACACAGTGGTTTCGTAAGCTGATCAGATGCTCTATTAGGAGTATGTCTTTGAGGAGGTGAGCCAGCATTGCAAAGCTACAGCAAGAAATAGGAAGTGTGACTGCTCTTGACTGAATCTTATTCTCATAATGACGTGAGAAAGTCAGTCAGATCATCCCACCCTCATATCACACACATCCAGAGGGCCTTGGCTTCTTCTTCTTTTTTTTTTTTTTTTAGGTTTTTTGAGACAGGGTCTCACTTTGTGGTTCAGGCTGGCCGTGAGCTCAGCCTCAAACTCACATCACAGGAGTCCTCCAGCCTCTGCCTCCTGAGTGCTGGGATTACAGGTGTGAGCCACCACACCCAGCACTGTGGTATGTGGTACTGGTTGCTGCTGGGCGTGAGTCTCCATGCCCAGAATGGTATGTGGTTACCGGGGATCAAACCCGGGTCCTTGTGCTTGCAAGACAGGCACTGGAACCACTGAGCTAACTCCCTGGCCCAGAGGGCCCTGGCTTCTTTTCAGAGCTTTTCTGTGCAGTTCTCTATTCCATCTGGACAGCTCCGCGTATGATCACCCGCACACACTGAGCTCATGTCCTGCCATGGCCTCTGGCTTGGTTCAGCCCCTGTTTCTTGCTGGGATTTTCTTCTAAATTTCTCCAGCTTAATACACTGTCTCTCTCTGAAATTCCAACAGAATTTATTTTCTGTATACTTCACACTTAAAATATACCCAAGCTTTCCTCTTTCCCCCCTACTTTCTTTCCTTCCTTGCTTGCTTTTTTCTTTATTTCCATCTCTGTAGATGGCTTTAGTAATTAAGATAATAGTGGATTGGTGCTAAATCAGATTGGCTAACTCTAATCAGGTGATGGTCCTAAATTCTGGGGCCTTTTCAGGTTGAACACTCACCCACTCCGAGCCTCATCTTCTTTATTCTGTTATTAGTTTGATGACTGTTTCCTTCCGGGTTAGAGGCTGTGTTATCAGTAGGTCCGGAGCCCAATTCCAGAATTCCTTCTCACTTTTCACATGGGTAGTCCTCCTTGAAGACAAATGACTCACTGTCCTTGGTTCTTTTCTCTTCTCTCTTTTAACTGTTATGAACATTCAATGAGCCCAGAGCTCTTTTCACAGTGTTACAGTGTCAGACTATTTGGCTTGGTCTCATCGTAAAAGAATAGTCATCAAAAAGTCAAGTTCTGACAACTGATGATTTCTAAGAAATTAGCTCCAGGGTATTATGAGATTCCCATTCAATTTAGTCATTTTTGGCACCTGGTTAATAAATGGTAATAGTAAAAGAAAAAAGGAAAGAGATTGACTTATTGGAAAGACATTACATGGTGTTGACAGATTGTGGATACATGAGTTAGTTTGTGATAGGTTGTGAAATTACTTCCTCCCCTGAGCTTCAAAATCTGAGTGTGGGGTGAATTTATGACTTAAAAATAACATCACCTATCATTCTTTTTTTTTTTTTTTTTTAGGTTTTTTGAGACAGGGTCTCACTTTGTGGTTCAGGCTGGCCATGAACTCAGCCTCAAACTCACATCACAGCAATCCTCCTGCCTCTGCCTCCCGAGTGCTGGGATTACAGGTGTGAGCCACCACGCCCGGCACTGTGGTATGTGGTACTGGTTGCTGCTGGGCGTGAGTCTCCACGCCCAGTATTGTATATGGTTACCAGGGATCGAACCCGGGCCCTTGCGCTTGCAAGACAGGCGCCAGAACCACTGAGCTAACTCCCCAGCCCCCTCACCTATCATTCTTAAACTTTATTAAATGCCAAGAAATTGTGTCTTCTATTTGGAACAGTTTCTTAGGCAGGAAGGAAGAATTCATGCTGAACTCCTTGATTTCCAATGAACACAAGTACTTGTGAGGATGAGCGACTCTTTCTCTGCCTTTGTTTACACATCTCCAAGGTTCTGAGAATCCCAGACCCAGCTCCCAAGGAGGAGTATGACTTGGGAGAAGTGGACAATCCCGTGTCCAGTCCACTGTTCCCTGTAAGAAGTTCTAATGCCCTTGTTCCTCACTGGGCTGGGACACTGTGTGCCTCCTCAGGCCTGCTCGCCTGCCCTGCCTCCTGCTCTGCTCCTTGCCACACTGACTGGCCCTATTCTGGGCTAGGATGAAAGGACAGCATCTAGAGTACAGGTTCCAGCTTTGCATCCAGTGGGGACCAGACCTGAGAGATGAACACCACTGGGGTCCCATCCAGTGGGAAGTTGGTACTGAAAGTGATCGGTCAGGGCCATCCCCCCTTCCTCCTCTCTTCTGCCATCCTCCTTCAGATCCAGCTCCTTCTGAGCCCTGGCACGCCCTGTGTACACAGTGGCACACAGCTGAGTACTTTCTTTGTTGTGTGCAGTCCCCTTTGGAGCTTCCCCTAGTGAGACAGGTGCATCAGTGTCGCTTTTTGGCCACCTTTTCTGCTTCTTCTCATCCCTCCTCATTTTCCTCTTCTGAGGAAAACCTGAATCCTTTTATTGCTCACTTAGGATCCTAGACACAGGTCAGACACTCTGGATCACAGAATAGTCTGTTTAAGGAAGGTAGAAAAATGAAAGATATAATAAGAAAATAGAAGACAGAGAGATCTTTGGCAAAAGGGAAAGTGGTCAAGAAATGGCAAAACAGGAAGGAAAGGAGAGGATGAGAAGAGAGCTAGGATGTGCCAGGTGCACGTACCAGCTTCCTGCGAAGGTGATCATTACATCTCGCAAACCTGGACTAATAAAATATAAAGATGAATTATACTTAAGACGATATTAAAGCAGCACAAACAAGGATTGCGGTGTATAGGAAGGTGGAGGATGACAGCAAAGCGTGCAGAAAGGAGTTGACAGACAAGGAGATGCATGCCGATGGCACTGCCACCACTTTGCAGTCTCTGCCGAGCCTCCTGGCAGCTCAGTGACAGCGCCATCTCCACCTCCTCTTTCTGGATATGGGTGTGGGAGATAGGCTGTGTAAAGTAACAATATTCGAGGTTCTGCTTCTTTTCTTGCAAAAGACGATGCAATGGGAAAGACTCCAGTTTGCTTACAGTTTTTAATTGACTTAAACTTTAAGAAACTTAATTGTCATTTCAGAAATCAGAGATGTGAAGGGTAATTGTTAAGCAGTGTACTGTCTCTGATCTGACCTTAGCAGCTATGCTGCTGCTCTGGAGTCACTTAGCCAACCAGAGGAATCAGTAATGGTTACGGACACATGTGGTACGAGGAGTGGCTGCAGAACAGCACTGAGAACGGAGACATGGGTAGAAGATGCTGTATTGCTATTAGTCAGCTGAGACGTGCTAGCTTCAAATTTCCTTAAAACTACCAGGAAGAAAGCGTGTGGAAAGGCCAGTGAACTGTGGGTATCTGTCCCACTGAGTGCGTATCTGTGGCATTTACACTATAGAAAGTTACTATGTATGTAGACAAATACGTGTGCATCTCTTATAGGTTAGATTACAAATCTATTTTATACAGATCAAATTATATCCTAAATGTAAAAATCCACCAATAATCATGTGAAACAAGAATTTAGCTTTTTTACCAGAGTAATTATAATTTTTCTTCTTCTGACCTCTTATAGTAACTATTTTTGGAGTTACTACCCTGGGTATAGCCTTATTAAGGGTCAAGGTTCATAATTTGTCACCCTTTTCTTTAAGCACATAGTTAAATCTTTCTCGTAGTCATGCAAATTAGGTATGATGAGCCTCAGTTTACAAAAAGAAGGCCTGAAAGCCTGAAGGTTGGGTAATTCACAATCACAAGTCTAACGATTACAATTCAAATCCAGTTTAATTTACCCAAAGCTGTTTTTTTCCCATTCTGCTACACTACTTCTCTCTAATAGATATACAGTTCTGGGGTTTTGACTCTGAAATAGTCTTCCAATCTGTTTTTCTTACAGATTGACACATTTTGGTTTGCAGCTGGACTTTCTAATAGGAATGGAGTATGGCCCGATCTCAGAACTGATACACTATGGCAAGAAATCATCATACTTAGTATGCACAAGCAGAAATTTGCAATGTGCCTAAAACGCCCTAAATCATTAACCTAGCGCCGTATGGGCATTTGGTGATAATGTTATATTTACTTATAAAATACCAAATGTACTTGGCTTTAAAAGTGGAAAATTGAGCTCAGGGATGAGGCAAATACAACGTCCATGACTGCTGGAGTTGGTCGCATGGAATGTTTAAATAGTTGACGCAGCTGCGGCAGCTTACCTCAGTATCCCCGCAGCTTTGGGACCTGAAAGCCAGGATTGTTCCCGGTGGCTTCGCCCTGTGCCGACTGATGGGGTCATACTTTTAATACATTCTGTAACTTTTAACTTGAGAATCGCAGAGTGTTTAAAGGGAAGTGGAACTTTGACTCACTGCAGGAGCCCAGGATCTCTTTCTTCATGTTCTTTAATTTAAAGAGTGGAGTTTTGCAAAGGTTCAGCAAGCACAGCGAACAACAACATTAATTTCATTCTCTTTTTATTGCTTTAAGCATCCCACAGATTCTTAAGGCCTGTAGTGTAGGGAGTTATGCGCGATACGTCCAGATGGGGCAAGAGAATCAGAAAGCGAAAGCACTGTGAAATATTTGAATGACAGATAAAATCTGATACAGTAATGCCTAGAAATGTAAAGTTATCTGCTCATATCTCAAAGATGAAATTAAACAGACTAAAAATAGGAAAAAACCTAAGTCCATCAATATGTCGCTTCCCAGCATTCTCTGTTTATCGCAAGCCAGCTAAAACCTCAGTATCCACGTGACAGCCGGAAAAGGCCCAGCTACTACAGGGTCACACAACCAGGAGGCCAGGGTTGAGGGCTCTGCCTCTTCCGGGCCCTGCTGAGTGGCTTTTCGCTTCCAGCTTATATCTAGCGAAGCTGAACAAGACTTCAGAGGGACTGCGGGCCAGAAACACAGGGTTGAAGGTACAAGGGTGTTTAGCCTGAGAAAGAGAAATGTTTTTAGGAAAACTGGATAGGTAGCTTCAAACAGAGGAGACTCCATTCTGGAAAGAGAGGAGACTTATTTAAGTGCAAGGAAAAATAACAGGAGGGTATTGACTGAGCTGTAGAAATGGGTGCATAAGGTATTTTTTGAATGAATGAATGAGTGAACGAATGAGTGAATGAATGAAGGTGTGATTAGCAATGGATGGATGGACTCTTTGATATGCAGAGCTTGGAAGGAGTGCAGGCTCTGAAATCGTAGATGTGGGCATGATGAATTCTTCATGCTCTCCAGGATCACAAACTCAGTTAAGAGACAGGAGTGTAGCACACCTCACAGTGTCAGTGGCACCTGAAAGAGCCACCTGCTTCTTCCCCCAGCCAGCTGTCACAAGAAAAGCCTACATTTCCAGACCCTCTGTTAGTTCAATGCAAGCAAAAATTCAGGTTTAATGTGTTTTGCCTAGATTCCATTTTTAAGAGCTTTTATTTTGAAAGTGTAAGTCTCTTTGTTTTGCTCTATGAAGAATACTTATGTATTTTAGATTTTGGAAATAAAGTTAAATATACTTTTAAAGTTTTCCACTAGAAACTTCCAGTGGGCTTGTTGAATTTGAAGAATATTTCCATGTTCGATTGGTTTAGTTTTTGTCCATTATATTCTATTTTAGGTATCAAGATTATAAAGATGAACAATATAAAATTTTTGTGCTTCAGAAATCCAAAACGATTGTTTACTTCTGCTTATTCTAAGTATGAAAGGAGGGACAAGTGCTGGTATAAAAATTATTATAATTATATTTTCTTAGTAACTACTTAAATATGTCTCTCAGTGGCCTGGACTCTATTTGTCAATGTGAACTACAGTATCATAACTATACTTCAAAATATTTATATAACAGCTCTTTATCCTCATTCACTGCCCAGAGAGCGTCACATTTCCCTGATGACCTCACACAGGACTTCCCACCCTGGGCTTGTGTGGATTTGGTTTGTTGTATTCTGTGCCAGTCTAACTACACAGAGGATTCTCTCTCCCCTAGAAGTCAGGAAGACTGTCCCTATCTCTTTGGTCAGACTCTTAGCTGGGGGAACCCGCACTCTAAAACTTGCCGTGGGCTGGGGATCTGCTCACACCTCCCCAGAAGGAAGGACATTCCATAGATAGTATCCAAAAAACCTGGGATTGGATGGAGAAGCCCATCATCCATGTCTAGGCTTTCAGCCAGCCCCTGCATTACATGCTATGGTCACTGTCCTGCCTTAAAGAGCAGAGTCAGATGAAAATGATGCTGGCTTGAAAACCAATGCCTCCAGCACTGGTCTGAGGGCCTGTCATGTGCCTTGGAAATGGAAATGACAGGTATGGTTTTCATACTTGGGCAGCAACCCTGAGAAGGTATTTCATATTAAGTAGAAGTTCAAGCTCTCATGTTTACTTTTGGTTCTTTCTTAAATTTCAAGGCCTAATGCTCCTCCATTGTGTGCTGGCAGATGGGAATTCAACCAGAAGCCCTGCAACTTACGGCCCCCTCTGTGGAGATCCTGCAGAAAACTGCACAGGTAATGCTTAGGCTCTATGTCCAGTCTGGAGAGGTGATCTCCTTGACTTTAAATCTTTCCTGTTGATCATAATAGTAGGTGTTTCTCTGAACACACACTAACGTACTGATTACTGTGCTCAGTGCTTCAGGTGGCTACTTCATTCACTTATCAGAGCAGTGATATGAATGAGATAATTTTTAAAACATATTTTATTTCAAAGCAAATATTAGAAACCTGAGCTGTGCTTTTAGAAAGTCAGTGAATTCTGATCAAAGTTAGATTCTTCTTGTCTCCTTTTCAGTCTCCTACATGAATGAAGGGAGAAAGAAAAAGGTTTTGATATGCTTTGCCTTGGAGATCTTGCATTAGTGCTCTCAGAGTACTTAGTCTAAGTCCTAGTTGGCCCTGATTGGAGTTAGATGTTGTTTTAGGCTTTGTCCCAATCCTCAGTCATGCCATTGACTGTGAAGCAGTCATCCAGTTATGTACATGAGGAGGTGTGGCTGTGCTGCAAGGAAACTTCCACGGGCCGTGGGTTAACTCTGACCCCAAGACCATATCTTGCTGGCCCTGGTCTGAGGTGCTCTTTGTTCCGTACTTTGTGTGATCTAATCTTCTGCAGGGGTTGTTTCTGATTTTAGAAGAAAGCACAGGCCAATTTAAAAAGTCAGGTGGAGTGGAGAAACCTCTTGTACTCGAAGGGGTCCTCTCTGAGCTGGGAGGATGATGACTTGGTGCGACACGCTCCTTCCTTGCCACGGTGGGGATGCTGTTGCCAAGCCAGGAACACACTGGGTGAGTCTCTCTGCCATGAATCATCAGCTCCAGACTCTTCCTGCTCATTTTCACAGCTCTGGGTGGGAGACAGGTTGTGTGGGCTGGGGAATCCACTGGCATCTTAGCTCATTTGTGCTGGCCTGGCCTGTTAGCAGGGGAGGAGGACACGGCCACCTGTGTGTGATTGTGTGTCCTGTGGAAAGGTTTCAGATGTCTTAAATGACAGCATTTCTCAGGAAATGATTCCATGAGCTGATGATGGACAGTGATCAAAAATCTTTCCCATCATCCTCTAAAATAGGTTTTCTATCTTACCTTCATCATAACAAGAACATTTAACATGAAACATCTCTTTTTAAATTAATTTTAAGCTGGACAATGTAGTTTCATGGTAGGCATGATGCTGTATGGCAGATCTTTGGAATTTACCCAATTGCCTAATTGGATGGAAATTCCCATTTCTTCCTTTTCCAAGCCCCTGGAATCACTGTATGATCTGTTTTTGTGAATTTTGCTGTTAGATACTCCATGTGAATGGAATCATCTGATATCTGTCCTTCTGTGCCTGGTTTATTTTCTTTAACATCTTCACATTATCATTCAAGTTGTTATATACTGGAAGAGTTTTCTTGTCTGAAGCAGATGAACATGATTTCATTGTATGTATGTCCCATACTTTTTCTCTATTCATCTATCAGTAGATACTTGAGTCACATCCACATTCAACTCCCGTGAATAGTGCTACAGTGAACAATGATAGTGCAAATACATCTCTGAGTTCCTTACTTTATGTTTTTGGATTAATACCCAGTAGTGAGATTGTTGTGTTACAGGAGGATGGTCGTTGTGTTTTAAATTGTGCTAAGGAGCTTTTGGACAGTTTTCCACGGCCACTGTCCTATTTTACAAGGACATGTTCAGTTTACAACCACTCCTGCTGCTCCTGTTTCTCCAGTTTCTCTCTCTCTCAGCAACTCTAACAGGTTGCTAACTGTGGTCTTCATTTCCATTCCTGTCATGATTCATGCAGTTGTGCCTTTTTTTATATCCATGTTGGCTATTGGTAAGTCTTGTTTGGATAAAATATTGGATAAAGTTAGCTGGTTATTTGAGGTCTTTTTTTCTTTCTCGTAGTAGGCACTTGCCACTATAGTCTTATTAGTACTCTTCGAGCTACATCTTATAAGATTTTATATGATATATCTTTGTTTCAAGACATTTTCTAATTTCCTTTTTAATTTTACTTGTGGAAAGTTGGTTGTGTTTTGTCACTGGCTTGGGGTTGAGACTAAACACCCAACACCAGCAACATAAAAAGGGAGAGGCCAACTGTGTCTCATGGTGTCAGAGAGCTTCGTCTATAGCTGAGTGGCTCCGAGAGAGACACAGCATGATGGGAAGATGTGGCAGAGGAAGGCTGTCCCACCAATGGCAACAGCCAGGAAGGAGAGACAGAGTAAGGCACAGACAGACAGACAGACACAGAGAGACTGACAGACAGGAGACAGAAAGAATACATCCTCTACATCAGGCCCCCAGTGAGCACCCTCTTCACACCAGGCCCCGACTTCTAAACACACATTCAACTATGAATTCATCAGTGGATGAGTCCACCGATGAGTGTACACTCCCACAATTTTCTATTTTTAAAATTTATTTATTTACTTATTTATTTATCTATGTGTACTGGGGGTTGAACTCAGGACCTTGCACTCATAAAGCAGATTCTGGAACCACTAAGCTAAATCCCTGACCCTAAACTCACCTTCCAAACATTCCACCATTGAATATATGATACTTTGGGGAGAGATTTTGCATATAGACCATAACAGTTGTCCAGGATTATAGTTCTTTGATTTCCACATATTTAAATTCTTCCAGCTTATTTTTTCCCTGCTGTTATTGATTGCTGGTTTCATTTTGTGTGATCAGAAAAGACTCTGGTCTTGGTATGATTTTAGTCCCTACAAACTCGTTAATACTTGTTTGGTGTCACGGCACACCATCTGTCCTGAGGAATGCTCTGTGTGCACTTGAGAAGATGTGACATCATCCACAGGAGTTGTAAACTTTACCTTTTACATGTCCATCTTTGTCATTAGTCTCTGGAAAGTGAATCAAAGCTTATTTTGTCTAATTAGGGCATGGCTGACCTTGATCTCTTATTTGTAATCTGAATGGAAGCTTGTACATCCTTCACTTTCAGTCTATATATGTCTTTTATGCAAAACATGTAGCCAAATCTTATTTTTGTGTCCATTATGCACTTTATACTGGTTTGTTGTTTTCTGTTGTTTCCTGTGGGTCTGGTAGTTCCTTTGTCCTTTTCCTTCCTTATTGTTTTTCTCTGGATTTTTTGGCTTCTTTCTATTGATATGCTTTGAACGTTTTCTCTCTTTTATGTGTTTTTCTATTATATTTTATTTGAGGTCTCTGTGGGGCATATGTGAAATATAATTGAGATAGACTAAAGCTGCTAACAACTTCAATCACATATGAAAACTCTGCACATTTACCTTTCCCCACTCCATAGTGTGATTAATGTCACAATATACATTACTTTCATAATTTGAATTTATTAATTTTACATTTGTAATTATACTTTTGTCTTTGAACTTTCATAGTGACATTAAAATGATATATCCATCATAGTGTAGTAATAAAATATGATTTGTCTATATATTTACAGTTACCAAAATTATGATGTGACTGACTGCTCAACATTATTTAATTTCCACTGAAGAACTCACTTTAATACTTCTTAGGAGGTGGGTTTGGTGATGAAGAAATCTCTATGCTTTGGTTTGTAAGTCTTTATCTTTCCTTCATTATTGATGGATAGTTTTTCTGGGTATAGTACTCTTCATTGATAGAGTATTTCTTTCATTGATTTGAATATATATCTTATTCTTTTAGGGCCTACAAGATTTCTATTAAGATTTTTTGATAGTCTAGCAAAAAAAATCTCTTTACATGAAAAATCTTGCTGGGCTCAAAACTTTTTTTTCATTTTGGTTGTTTTTTGACCATTTGACTGTAACTTGTTTTGGTGCAGGTTCCTTGAGTTCAACTTATTTGGGATCTTTTTGGCCTCCTGCATCTCAGCATATATTTTTTCCCCCTGGATTTGTAAAGTTTTTGGCCACTGTTTCTTTGAATACACTCTCTCCTTTCTTCTGTGTCCTGTTTCCCTCTTACTTTTATACAGCATGCACTGAGCTAAACCATGGTGTCCCATGAATCCCTCAAGCCTCTTCTCTCTTTTTTCATTGTTGTTTTTTGCTTCACTAATTGTATAATTTCCCGTGACCTGTCTTCTAGCTCACTGATCTCTTTCTGCTTGGTATAGTCTGCTTTTAGAATTCTAGTGAATTTTTTTTAGTTCAGCTCCAAGATTTATATTTACTCTTTAAAATATTTGTTATTTCATTTAGAATTTTTGACTTGTGCATTGTTCTCCTTATGTTATGAGCACTTTTACCATGAATTGTTTTGAATCCTCTTTCAGACATATTCCTCCAGTCCATTAGAACTGGTTTTGTTTTGATTTTATCTTTGGAATACCTTGTTTCTTCCTTTTTCTTGAGTCTTTGGATGGTATCTGCATGGGAGAGAAAACTGACCTCAGTTTTCACAGCCTGGCTTGTAGGAGAAGAAATCCTCTTCGTTCAGTCCAGACAGAGACTTGGGTGCACTACAAATCCAGTGGGTTGCTGTGTTCTTAGTGGCCCCAGGCCCTAGGAATTCATCACTGTGCCATAGACCGAAGTCAGTCTCTCAGATAGCTTTGGAAAGTTTGCACAGTATGACCTGTTCCTCTGCAGGGAGAATCGAGGACCTGGGCATTTTCTCTCTCACGTGCCAATGTGGTTGGCAGGTGGGGATTGGCAGCCACAGCTAGTTTCAGCCATGGCCTATCTTTATTCGTCAGCAGATGGCTAGAATATTCAGGGTCCCTCCAGTGCACCCAGACAGCAGAGACAGAAATTCATTCTCTACAATGCCCCTCCAAATCTGGGCCTGAATATCCTTCCTCTGATTGCTCTGGGCTGAGACAAGAGGATGGGCCATGAAATTGGCAGCCATAACTGGTATCTCCAGTCTCATGATTCCAATAGATACAGGGCCAGGTTCTGCCAGTGTCTCTAAAATGCAACATCTGGACAGCCCCAGATGTTAGGGTGCTGGACATGCAGTTTGGATCTTCCTTCCAAGGGAGAAACCTTGAACTCCTCTGTGGGTAGAGATTCTGTGAGAAAACGTTCCCTATTTTTCTTTTTTTTTTTTTTTTAAGGTTTTTTTTTTTTTTTTGAGACAGGGTCTCGCTTTGTAGTTCAGGCTGGCCCTCAGCTCAGCCTCAAACTCACATCACAATCCTCCTGCCTCTGCCTCCAGAGTGCTGGGATTACAGGCGTGAGCCACCACGCCCGGCACTGTGGTATGTGGTACTGGTTGCTGCTGGGCGTGAGTCTCCACACCCAGTATTGTTATGTGGTTACCGGGGATCGAACCCGGGTCCTTGGGGTCCTTGCGCTTGCAAGACAGGCGCCGGAACTACTGAGCTATATCCCCGGCCCTGTTCCCTATTTTTCATCCTGGCTTGGATGCGGTGCTTTGTGTTCATCCAGATGCAGTCTCCCCTGATACCCCGAGGTCCTGGATTTCTCATAAAGGAAACTTGCCCAATTTTGTTGATGACTCATTGTGTTCATGGGAGGAAAGAGAGTTGAAGCTTCCTGTTCTGCCGCTTACCGATGTCACTCCTGTTTTCTAATATTTTTGTGCATGTTGTTTTTATACATTTCTCCTCACACCATTTAATAAAAAAGGAGTTAAATAAATGCCTGGAAGGAATGCTCCCCAGCCTTTTATCCAGCTCTTTGCTTATCTCAAGCATCTTTCTCCTTCAAATGCCAGAGTTTCTTTCTTTAAAGACTGAGCATGTCCTTGATGGACGTCCTGGCATCACCCCCAGAGAAACTCAACCAAACTTTGCTCTGTCATGGTCTTTGCTGCGGACACAGCCACTCACTGTATAAAAGCCCACTTTGGAAGTGTGAAGGTATAGAAGAGGATCTGTAACTTTAGTCTTTAAAATTATAACACTCATTTTGGCATTATTTGAATGATTTGGGACATTTACATCAACCTCCGGTTCTACCCTGGAGGATCAGCAAGGAATTAAAGTTATTTTTCCTCTCAGTAAAATCTGTTCCTTTCTCTGGATTTTGCCCAAGGAATTTCCATCAGTTGTCATTTCTTTTCCAGGCATGATCTGGGGACAATCTCCTAATCAGTACTTTTTGGTGTGTTTTCTGCTCTCTTCTTGCAGCTTCTGTGAAGAGCCAGATTTATTAATCCTGGACTCTTTTCCTCACTTCCTTTTTGTTTCTGTTCCTTTCCACTCATGGGGATGCGTAGGTTGGGATTTCCAGGGCTTATGGTTTCTTGGATGCCATTATTAGCACAGTGAAAAGCAACAGATGAATGATTTGGTAGAGGGTTAGAGTTTTCAAAACAACACAGTAATAGATGTCAGGAAGACTATTTGGGTTTTTTCTATATAGAATGCTTTCTTGCAAATGGGCTTGAAAATATAATAACATATTTTACTATTTGAGAAATATTACTTACAGATGGAGAAAAAACAAGCCTCAAGGTCATTGGAAAAAACTGAGGAATCAAATGAAAATCCAAAAACTTAGAGCAAAAATATTTGTCTTTTTTTTACTCTTTTTAATTATTTGTTTTTAAAAACCATAAAAATAGAAAACAATAATAGGAAAACAAAGAAACAAGGAAATAAAAACCACTAGCAAGATGATTCTTTAAATGTTGAAAATCGGGCAGGGATTTAGTTCAGTGATTCCTGTGCCTGCCTTGCAAGTGCAAGGGCCCAGGTTCAATCCTGGGTAACCACATACAACAATGCTGGCTGTGGTGACTCACACCCAGCAGCAATCAGTACCGCATACCACAGTTCCAGGCATGGTGGCTCACTCCTGTAATCCCAGCACTTGGGAGGCAGAGGCAGGAGGATTGCTGTGCGTTCAAGGCTGAGCTCAAGGCCAGCCTGACCTACAAAAGCAAGACCCTGTCTCAAAAACAAAAAGAGTTGAAAAATCACTTTATTTGATTTTAAAAATGCTAAGAAGGGCTTCCAAACTTTTGTGGCATAAGGAGTGGCATACTTATATTCCCTTTGAACCTTCCTATTGGAAGGCTTTGTGTTAAAGGATCCACAAATGGTCATGCATGATGGCATTAAACATGACTGAGATAGGTCTTTCAGTATGGAAGCTACACAGGCTTCCATGTATACAGTGGCTCTATTATAGTTGACATAAGTAAATTTTTCCCTTCTTTTCTTTTTCCTCCTTTCTCCTTTTAGTCTTTCTTTCCTCCCTTTCATTTGCTTCATTTTATTAACCTTTATGCACTGAGGTATATATAACAATAGCCATTTTAATCATAATAATAGCATTCACTGTCTATCAAATTTCTGCTGCATGATGAGTCCTGCTGTATGAGTCTTATGTATAGATTCACATAAGAATCCTATGAGATGCCTTTGTTATAGCCTTCTTCAGATGAAGAAATTAAAACACAGTGAGGCTAAGCATGTAAAGTCACACGATAAGCAGAGTAGCCATGAATTTGGAGGAATCATCTTTAAAAGGTACAGAGATGATATTTTGAGTAGAGCTAACATTTGATCACCATATGAAACTGCTTAGAATCATGTGGGAGATTGAAACACAGAACATGCAAGGCACAACCTCAGAAAAAAGATTGCTCAACAGCCAGTTCTCACTGGCGCTTGGGCTTGTGAAAGGGGGCTCAGTGCGGAGCAGTAGCTGATCTTCTCTGTGTGAACTGAGTGAGCCCAAGTTCATTCGGAACCTGTGAAGCACAGAAGTATTTCAGGTGGTCTTTCTGCACCTTTTCTGTGTCTAAATCACTCTGTGGTTTCTTATATACTAGGCTTTTAGAATCTTTGGCATTTAGTGCTCCAGCCGAGACTGAGATCTATCCCCTATCTGGTCTGTCCACCTTGGGATTGGGTGTGCCTGTCCAATGAGATCTCATTTTCCAGTGCAACTTTGTGGTACCATCTCCCTCCTAAGGAAAGGTCACTTCAGGATTGAGAATTTTCTTGTTTGGTCCATGTTTCAAAATATGTCACTCTCTTTTCAAAAGAGAGAGGCACACACAGTGGGGAGGACCAATCATTCTCTTGTGACAGGGTTAATGTCCCTTCTTCCTGATAAACGTTCTTAGAATGGAAGAGCAGATCGTGCTTTCTTTCCACCATCAAGTCTCGTGATGGGCAGGAAATGACTTGTTTCATGGCTATTCGCTTTTTAGAAACTGTGCCCTTGGTGGGTACTAGATGAAAAGCAATGAAAACTCCAGGTGTGGTCCAACAAGGAGAACACAGATATGCTTCTCATTTCCAGGAAAGAGGGAGTGGGGGACCTCATTTGTGCTCCTGTTTTGTTCTGTTTACATGGCAGTATGTTTGATTTATTTTCCTTTTAGTGCTAAAAGTTCCATAGAGAGATCACTGGACATTTTCTGCCCGGTGGCATGGAAAGGTTTTAAATCCAAGTATTGCTGGGCACACTTACAAGCTTGCTTCTTTGGCAGCAACATGCACATTGTGAGTGATCAAAACAGACCTGGCAGCCGTCTTGCTGGCATGAATTTGTGCTGGATAAATGGACTGAGGCTGATCAAATTGCTGCAGCCAGCAGCTGCTGGTTAGTTTGCCATTTGGAATTAAACTTGGTGTGGTGTTTATGATATGTTTAGGTGCATTTAAGCAGGGATAGCAACTTGGGAAATTAGGATGCAAAGCCCAGTGCACTGTATCTAAGGCAGATCACTTTGCCCAGCAGAAAAGGATTCCTGGAGTGAGTCAGAGCTGACTTGGGCTCTTGTTGCTTCTTCAGTTCATCTTTTTTCCTTCAGTGCCCTTGTCCAGGTTGGTGTCAGCCTTGTCCACAAGGCACAGATTGCCCTGGTTTTCTGCAGGGCCTTGCTTCTTTCTACTGATCCCAGGCTGGGGAACAGAGAGAATGCTTTCCAGTGCACATTGTTCTCCAGCAACTTCTCATTCCATCCACAGGAGCCATCTTCGGCTCTCTCTGCCTGGCTTTCACTCAGCCTACCAACATTTGAGGTGTCCCACTCCACCAGTTCCCAGACCTTCATCTTCCCACTTCCTGCCCCTTCTGTCCAGTTATATCTGTTCCCCACCCACTGGAGGAGACCCTCAGAGCCCCAATGCTTTGCCCTTGCTCTGGGCATTTTCTGGAAGGAAACTATTTGTTTACTGCCTCCTAAAGTCTGCATCTTCTAAGAAGTTATCTTTGACTAAGGAAGCACCCTTCACACTTCCACTAGATTTCTCATAAGATTGACAACATGCGCCAGGTTCTACGCTCATGTGTTGAGAACTCTACTGTCAAGAACTCCAGTAGAAACTTCCATGGGTTATTCATTCATTCACTCATTCATTCATTCATTCATTGAGACAGGGTCTAGCTTTGTAGTTCAGGCTACCCCTAAATTCACTATGTAGGCCAGGCTGGCCTCGAACTTGCAGCAATCCTCTTGCCTCTGCCTCCTGAGTACTGGGATTACAGGTGGGAGTCATCATGTCTGGCATTGTGGTATGTGGTGCTGGGGATTGAAATTGGGACCTTGCACTTGCCAAGAAGACATTGGAACCATTGAGCTAAATCCCTAGCCTCCATGGCTAATTTATGTGTGCATCTCCACAGCATGGAAAGGTTGGGGGTTATCATCTCTAGTTTACAGATAAGCAAACCAAGGCTTTAGTTGGATTGACTGAGTAGAATTATCTTGATTCAAACAACTAGTGAAAGGTGGAACCAAACAGTAAACATTAATCCCCTTCCTCTGAAGCCAGAGCTCTTTTTATTGCTTCCAGAATATGGCACTTGTTTGTACAGTGACTGTGATGTCCTTATGAGTGGATTGCTTAAGAATTGTTTCTGATTTATTCTTCTGTACCACTTAAGATTGATAAGTAGGCTGTTCTTTGTGTTTTTGATGTATTTATGTGCCACTTACTGGTCTCTGGGAATAGAAAACTTTCCACAATGGAAGTTGAGTTATCAAGTTATTTGTCAAAGAACCCAGGTCTTTGGCTCAGATAAATGGGTGGAACTATTTTCGTCATAAACATCAGTCTCTCTGATGAGTCCCACTGATGTCTGTAGCAAACCCGCTTTTAGTCAGGGGGGTCCTCAAGTCACCAACAAAACTGCAACTTCCTACCATCCTCTTTGTGGGTTCTATTTCAGTAGAGTCAGCCAACTGTGGATTGGAAATATCCTCCCAGAATTCCTCTTGTGATAACATACATAGACCATTCTGGCTATCATTCCTTGATAACGCTGTATAACTACCACTTATGAAGCATTTCTACCACCCTAGGGCACAAGTTATCTAGAGATAGAGTGCATAAGAGGGCATTCAGAAGTTCTGTGAAAAGATTACCCGGTGTCACACAAGGGGCTCGAGCATCCTCAGATCCTGCATCTGGAGGGGTCCTGGATCCTGAAGGATGACCACACTGGTCCTGATGTCACCAATGTGCAGTGTAGAGATCATCCAGTGTCCCCAGGGGTTCTCACCTCTGTGGTTCTGTGCAATTTCACACACCTGTTTCATAGCACTAGGACATTTAGAGGCCATGGCCATCACGGGAAAGTAGTTTCATGTTACTGCATTGTAGTATACCAAACCCAGTGTGGATACCCCCCAACATGAACACTCTGTGGTTTTTCTGAGTGCTGTAGAGTAGTCCCACACCTTGCTGTTTGTACTATGAATGTGGACAGTTTAACCTGGGCTGCCACTGGCTTTGTTGTTATCTCCAATATGGGCATATGTCAGTGGTCAATCAACCAGCAAGACTGCTGTGACCATTTCTGTCCTGTCAGTAATCATTATTATTAGCCCTCATCTGTTTGAGTAGTAAGGCAGTGGTTACATATTATTGTCCTTAGTTAGGACATGGGACATTCAGGGCTCTAAAAGTCAGGCAGGGGAGTAAGTCAGTTCAGAGCAGAAAAACATCTGAGCCAGGAGACAGGAGATGAGTGTGACTTCTAACCACTGGGAATGAGCTTGGGTGACAGATGCTGGCTCAACCACTGGTTCTAAGAATGTGAGAGTGATATGGTTGGCAGTGTGGGCCAGGGACAGGGCTGCCTCCAGACACGTAATCTTGGGAGGTGGCTTCATCTCTGCATGGTGCTTTGCTGTCTGCAAGCTGGAGTCTCTCATTGATGACAATGATGTTCACTTCATGAGGCAGCGTGGTCAGCCCCAGGCCTGAGTGTGGGCAGCGGATGGTACACAGGAACTCAGACCCCACCCTGCATGTGCTCCTGGGTAAAAATTGGTAGCAGCAACAGCAGCAGCTGGCAGACTCCTTCCTCTAGCAAGGCTCTGACCACAGTCATAGAAAGAAAGCCCTCCTGCCTGTCACGCCTAAGCCCTTTCCATTGGTGACACCCACATTTCCAAGAGGTGGGTTGCACACAGATCTTAACTAGGTAGAAAACATTCCCACCCAGATCCTCATTACACAATCTCAAGAGCTGTTCTGCAGTCTTGAAAGTCTGACTTTTATCCCAGAGTGAGGAGATGGAGAGAGGCGACATTGGAGAGTGGTCTACAGAACATGAGAACAGGACTCGGCTTGGAGTGAATGTACAGTGAACTGATGGATCCACCTGTCTTCTGTCTTCCAGCCCCTACCACACAGCCGAAACGGAAAGGCCACTTCTCCCGCTGTCCCAGGCAGTACAAGCACTACTGCATCAAGGGCAGATGTCGCCTTGTGGTGGCCGAGCAGACACCCTCCTGCGTGTAAGTGAGTTGCCAGCCTCCTGAGGTGGTGTCCTCCTGGGCTGGGCCTTGGAAAGCCTGAGCTCATGGTGCCATCTGTCCACAGGGCTCCGCCTGGCCCTGCCCTCGGCCTCTGGTCTGGGGCCTGCTCTGAGCTGCTTACGGAGAGGCTGACGCACACTTTCCTGAAACGCGAGCGTGGGAGCTGGATCCGCATCTAGGCTGGGCTGTCCTCGCTGCCTTGGCAAGCGGAGCTGATTCTGCCCAGGGTTAGGATGCTTTTTGGCTCCAATAGTCTCCCGGGTAGTTCCCATGGAAACACATTCTCCTGGCAGTGTTAGGCAGCTGGTCGTTAATGTAAATATAGGGGAGCTGCTGCCAAAGTAAAAGCTACTCCTGCAGGTGACAGCCAAGTGCGAAGTCAGCTCTGTAAGCAGAGCCTAGCGTAGCGGGGACCAGGGGAAGGTTATCCTTTCGGCTCTTTGCACACTAATGGCCCAAGTTTCATTTTACTCAAGCACACTCATCTTCAGCATCTGTTTAGTGTTTGTTTTCTGGGAAAGAGAGGGTGCCCTCTACTGTACCGCTGGGACCTTCTCCCAGAAAAGCAAGGTGATTCTTCAAGGGGATTATTTGAATGTGAAAGTCACAGGATAGTTATGTTCTTCCATAGTTTCTCCAATACATATATACATATACACACATACACACACACATATATATTAGTTTTTCCAATACATACATATATATGCAGCCCATAGTTTCTCCAATACATATCTATGTATATTATATATATATATCTCCAGGGTTATATATATATATGTCCATATATATTATAATTAGATAATTATATATAATGTATTATATATTATATAATATATTATATATAATATATTTAATTTATATAATTATTATAATAATTATAATATAATTATTATAATAATATATATTATTTTCTCCAATACATACATACATATATATATATGCAGTGTGTATATATATATGTGTGTGTTTCCCTTAAATATATTAAAATTTATATAATTATTATAATAATATATATTATTTTCTCTAATACATTCATACATATATATGCAGTGTGTATATGTGTGTGTGTGTGTGTGTGTGTGTGTGTGTGTGTGTGTGTTTTCCCTTAAACATATCAGTGATTCCAAATTCTCTTTTGTGGGAACTTTAGAGATCACTGGCTTCTTTAAATTTTATATGAATTTCAATTTGCAAAAGAAATATGCACAGATAATTCTTAGAAGAGGATAAGAATTGCTATAATAAAACAGGCAGAAAAGTGTGTGTGTGTTAAGAAAGGTAGAGGTGAATTTTTAAAAAGTTCATTGAATTATATACTGTGTTTCAAATGTGCATGCCCTTTTACCCAGAGCTTCCCTGTAACTGCCCTGTAGACATACACATTTATGTTCTTTAACATCATTTATGTTCTTTCTTTGGAAAGAAAATGATGTGTGATTTCCAAACTCGGTGTGTGACCTTAACCTTGTCTTGTGCGCTGCAAAGTGAAAGCTCACTTCCGGGGTCTCTGACACCCTCTGGTCCTGCTTAACTTTCCAGCTGCACCTCTCAAATGTCCCTCGAAAACCCTCCACTTCTTCATTGCTTCATGGTGTGAGCTCTTCTCCTACTGGGAGATTTTTCCACTGATGATTTAAGGTGTAGCCCCAAAACCAGCGCCCCCAGGACCTGCGGTGACAGGACTCAGAGGCCCAGGATAGACTGAAGTTGGGCTTCTCTTAATGCACTGTACATAGGACTAGCCCTGTTCAGCTGCCTTTCCTGCATCTGTTTCATAGTCTATAAAAGGAGATGATAATAATGTATTTTCCTCTCCAGACTTGAAGATTAAGGCAAATAACAAAAACAACACAACTTGTATCTAGTGGTTCAAAAGAGAATGAGCAGGCCAGGACCACACCTTGGGGATGAGTGGCAGGTACTCACTCCACCCAGACCTGGCCTTCAAGTGTGTCAGTGTTGCATGAAACTCGGGCCAAACTCTTAGCAATAGGTGAGAACAACACCTTGGGAAAGCAGAAATGTCCCTTTTACTTGGGATGCTGGGAGTGTATGGACTCCTTCACATATATGCACCTGAAATGGATTTCAAATAATTCCTATTCTCCATCAGTTTTACCAGTATGATTTTGGAAAATGTGCGACTTGTTTGTCTCTTGATAGGTAATTTTTAATGAACTATACAGACCAGTTTATTTGTAGGCAGTGAGCCAGGCAGTGGGTGCTGGGATCCTGACCATTTACTCCGCTCCTTCCAGGACTTCACTTGCTGTCCGAGGTCTAGGAGAGCATCTACCTTGAAAGTCACTGTCAGAGTCTGGTTGATACCTACACATTTCTGATGATTATTTTAGGATGGTGACAGTAGAACCTAATTTTGCAGTCTCTCAAGAATCATGGAACCTTTCAAAGTTACTTTCACTTTCACTTTACCAGACCATCATTGAATCCTTATCTACTCACCACTCACGACTACTTCACTGACCTCAGGGTGCTTGCTCCCCTGCCTTCTCCTCTTGATGGAAAAGCAGTCTCTGAATCCAGTCAGCAGCCAATGGTCTAGGGATCTGCTGAAGAACGAATGTCCTGAGAGCCGCCGTAGCGTTGTGAGACTCTGTCTCTCTGGTAGGGCTTCCCGATTGCAGCCCGTAGGAACTGTGGCTCACTGAGAAACTCAACCAATGCCTGCTTCAGCCCCTGGGGAAATACTCCAAAAGTGCAGCCAGGCATTGTCCTCTTCATGGGCAAAACTATTTTTAAAAATATCATATTTAGTGCATTTGTTAAAGAAATGTTTATGCCGAATGGAGACTGTATGTGTGGGTAAGAAATACATTCTGAAAACAGCTCTTGAAAACATCTTCTTAAGTGCAGTTAAAATTATCCTCCCACAGCTTCAATTCAGTGAATGGCAGACCTTGTATATTTGCAGATGTTTATAAACTCCCTCCCTGCACTCCAGCCTTGGTGTGAAGATACCTGGCTGTCACTCTGTGAGCAGTTCTTTCTGTGTGTCGGGGGCTCCTTTTGCAACTGTTAGCACTGGGCATCTCCTTCCTTTGTTTTGTAGAAGTTTGCCTTTCAGTTGATTTTTTTTTTTTTTTTTTTTGAGACAGAGTCTCGCTTTGTAGTTCAGGCTGGCCCTGAACACAGCCTCAAACTCACATCACAGCAATCCTCCTGCCTCTGCCTCCCGAGTTCTGGGATTACAGCCACCACGCCCGGCACTGTGGTATATGGTACTGGTTGCTGCTGGGTGTGAGTCTCCATGCCCAGTATTGTATGTGGTTACCGGGAATCGAACCCAAGTCCCTGTGCTTGCAAGATAGGTGCTGGAACCACTGAGCTAAATCTCCAGCCCTCAGTTGATGGTTATTATTGATGTTTTTGCTTTTGTTGTTTTTGAAGCACTGTTGTGCTGCAATGCTACCTTAAAGGATTTATTTACTAGAGAAATATGGACCTTGTCAGAATTAAATGCTATGGTTTTTCCTCAAGCATTAGCTATACAAACAGTCTGAAATCCTTTCTTAGAGGAAAAATGATGCCATGCAGAAATCTTCTCAAGGTGCACAGTGTAACCTTTCTGACTCTGAGAGAATCATGTACACAGCTCATTTAAATGCATCTGTAGACACAAGGGAAAATATCGATGCAGACATGCTGATGTGGCAACAGACAGATGGTCCACAGGTCCTCAGACCAATCTTTAGGTGTCTCTCAAGCTTCTGTCCCGATGCCTCGATGGTCGTCCTCAGAGTATCAAGCCTTAGCTCTGCTAGTGTTACTCAGATGGGCTCCAGCTTGGTGAGGGTAGATTGACAACTGGAATGTGGGTCTGGAGCAAGCACTGCAGCTGTCCTAAGGTCATGGGGAAGTGGGAACTCCACACACACAGCTGCGTGATTCAGGCTGCTTTCCTTAATAGAGAGAAAGAAAAAAAAGAGAGAATTAAGTTGTGTCTTATACTGGTACAAATCCTTATTGTGGAGTGCAATCATGATGTGTATATGTAATGTACCAATAAAGATTTCAATTAAAATAAAAAAGAAACACAGGTTAAAACCACAATGGATTACTATTGTGCACATATTAAAAATCTAAATAAAAGGTTGGAATAAAATAAAATAGAGAAATAAAAGGGAGCAGGGGGTGAATACAAGTAGACCAGTATAGGGCAGTGGCAGGCGCTGCGAACAATCTAGAACTGCGGGTGGAGAAGGGCTAGGACAGGCCCTGGGGCGTCCTGGGGAAGGTGCTGGGGAGAACATCACCTAATCCAGGACCTCCCAAGCAGGGAGGGAGAGGAAGTGAGGCATGAGAGGGTGGCAGAGAGAGGGATTCTCGAGGCAGGAAATTTATGAGGCTTTTTATTTTGGCCACTGGGTTATGAGTGCTCCTATACATTACTGCATTTAATTATACGAAACCATGTAATTTTTATTTGTTTATGTTTTGGTCCTGCAGAGGATTGAGCTCAGGGCCTCACACATGCTGGACAAGCTCTCCACCGCTGAGTCGTATCCCAGCCTCAGTGTCATTTTAGAATTATTTACAAGAGCGGGTTGGCACAGCAGCCATCCATTACTGGCTTGCAATGAAATGGGAAATCCTGGGGATTTCTGAATTCCTTGTCAGAGAGGTTTTTAAGCACTGGGAATGTGTGGAGGGAATTTGTTCATTCCTTTCTTTTCAAACAGGATTACAGTTTCAACACATATTTTAGCAAACTGTCACTGTCCCGGTTTATTTATATTACGCACATTAACAATGTGCAAGTGAGGACAGAAGGCGAAGTTGCTCACGAGTGGGGCTGGCTCTGCAGAGTAAAGACCTGGGTTCTTCGTCCACATCGGGAAATCCTTCCCGGGGCGGTAGAGGTGTGGAGAAGCCTCGCGTTTTCACCTCGCTGCCTTTCTTCCTTTGTTTTACAGCTGTGACGAGGGCTACACTGGGGCGCGGTGTGAGAGAGTTGACCTGTTCTATCTGCGAGGAGACAGAGGACAGGTGTTGGTGATCTGTTTGATAGTGGTGATGGTCGTTTTTATCATCCTGGTCATCGGCGTTTGCACATGTTGTCAGTAAGTAATTTTCAACTGAGTTAAACTCGAGACATAGTGTGTTGCTTATTGCTTTCTTTCCTGTCTTTTCCCTTTTGCTTTGATTTGGATAAATCCACATTTTTTGAGGTTTGTTATCATGACTGAGGCCTTCACAATAAAACACATAGAATGGGCTGTGACACAATTACATGGAAAAGAGGACATGAGCAAAAACATTTTTTTCTAGATTGGCTATATATATATATATATATATATATATTTTTTTTTTTTTTTTTTTTTTAGGTTTTTTGAGACAGGGTCTCGCTTTGTGGTTCAGGCTGGCCCTCAGCTCAGCCTCAAACTCACATCACAATCCTCCTGCCTCTGCCTCCCGAGTGCTGGGATTACAGGCGTGAGCCACCACGCCCGGCACTGTGGTATGTGATATTGGTTGCTGCTGGGTGTGGGTCTCCACACCCAGTATTGTTATGTGGTTACCGGGGAATCGAACCCGGGTCCCTGCGCTTGCAAGACAGGCGCCGGAACCACTGAGCTAACTCCCCGGCCCCTAGATTGGCCATATTAAATAATTAATTTTATGTGTGAGTAGTGGTTATATCATCCTCCCTTCGTATTTGTTACATAACACAACCTGGGGATCAGAAACACCTTCTTTTTCTTTGAGGCAGAGCGGAGTGTTTCACTTCTCAGTGAAGCCAATTGCTTTGACCTCTTCCATTTTTAATCCCAGCAGAACCAGCTCGCCGTATGTGGAAAAGGCACTTGACAAAAGTTCGCCTTTCTGCCACAAGGAGCTCACCCAGGCTCCACTGTTTGCTTCTTCTCAGGATTGCTGCCCTTTACCACTACTGTTAATATAGTTCTTCAAACAGGCACCGGAGCAGTCAGGCAATGGGAAGATGTAAAAGATATAAATGCAGGAAGGGGAGAAGATAAACCAGCCTTCTTGGAAGACAGAGTGGCCCTTCCTGTACAGAGGAGATCTAAAAGGCTCAAAAACTACAATTAAAAAATTCAGCAGTGCTAGGTGTGGTGACTCACCCTTGTAATCCCAGCATTCGGGAAGCAGAGGCAGGAGGATTGCAGTGAGTTTGAGGCTAGCTTGGCCTACAGAGTGAGTTTATGGTCAGCCTGAACCATAAAGCGAGACCTTGTCTCAAAAAAAAAGTCATCAAAGTATCAGAATACAAAGTCAACACACAAAACTTAATAGGGTTCTTGTATAACAAGAGAATTATACCAAGAAAGAAATTAGGAAAATAGTCTCATTCACAATAGCTTAAACGAACATCAAGAAATTAATCTAACCATGGCTGTGAAAGACCTCTATAAGGAAAAATTTAGTACAGTACTCTGAAAAAAAAGAGATTGATGAAGGTATCACATCAGATATATAGTGTCCCCTGTTCCTGCATAGGCAGAGCCAGTATTGTCAGAATGGTCACATTGCCAAAAGTGATGCAGATAAGTTTAGTGCAGTGCCAATTAAAACACCAACAACTGCTCACACAATAAGAAAACGGTCTTAAGATTAAAGCAGAACCAGAAGAGACTCAGAATAGCTGATTCCTGAACAACAAGAACCAAGCACAAAGCATTACTGTGCTGGACTTGAGGTCGTATTCCAAAGCAACAGGGATACAAGCAACATGGTCCCGCTGTGAAAACAGATATGTGGATTAGTGGACCAGAACAAAAGACTCAGAAACAACACTAGGCACAGTTAGCCCTTTGATCTTTGACAAAGGGGGTCAAAAACAAGCCCACAGACAGAGAGCCTGCTTATTCCAGCTTCCTAAATAGTTGTATCTATTTCTGCACTGTGGCCCATAGCATGGGGGAGGGTGCGCCTGGAAATTCCTTTCTGCCGTGTCTTTGGGATGAAAACATGAACATACACATGGCTTTGATTGTTGGATCAGCTCTGCCATTGTGCCTCTTTGAGATTTTGTACACGCTTCTCAACATCTGGGAACTCTAACTATACTTTGTGTCAAACCAAAGCATTAAACCTGCTAATCTATGAGATTCTTTCTAGCTATACAACTGCTAACTGTCTTTGAGTTTATGTACTTTACGGTGGTAGGAAATACGTATAACAGGTTGGAGGCAGAGGGTGAGTGTACTACACTGAGAAATTGGTAACATTAACTTTAAATGTCAATTCTGACAAACTGGAAAACAGTGGAGAGTACAAGATTTAATCACTTTTTCTGGATTAAAGTATCTAGAAGCTTAATTAATGTAATGCTTGTTACCAATGTCTACAGTTTTTTCTTTACACTTTGAATAATGTCCCTTGTCTTACTTTGCAAAGTGACAACTCCTGTAAACCTGTTCTCTAACTAATGCCCATCAGCCATTAACTTCAGAGTCTTCTTGTTAGACAACACTTTATTATCTACACTGTTCCCTGCTATAGGTATCATTTGGGCCTAGAAAAAAGAAATGTATTAAAGGAGGGCCCAAAGTATTTCAGTAAAAAGGAACTTGTACATTTTTAGCAGTCTCAGAATAAGGTCATAGGCTTTTTTATTGAATAATTTTATATATACTTGACTTAACAGGCTCAGATTAATTTTCTCACATGTTATTTTCTAAGTCCTCTTCGGAAACATAATAAAAAAAAGAAGAAAGAAGAAGAAAGAGCTTTGGGTAAAGCTTTGGGTAAAGACGTGACTCCTACAAACGAAGACATTGAAGAGACTAATATTGCTTAACAGTAAGTGTGAGAGACTTGGTTGATGCCAAACTGTCCAAGTTACTGATGTGGCAGACACCCCTGACCAGTACTAATGGGCCATGAGAGGCCCCTGCTTCCTGCTTTCCCTAATTCAGCTATATTGTTTTATATCAGGAATCAGATTGAAGCTCTGTGTGACTCAAGTGGACATGTCAGCTAGCAGAGCTGAGCAGTGCTGCTCCTTTGCTAATGGCTGTCCCTGAGGCCTAAGTCCTGGTCTGTGAAGTGGCAGGTCCTGCTGAGTTACATGCAGCTGAGGTCAGTGTGACCTCATTCCTTTCCTGTGAATTAGTGCTTCTCACTGACTTTGTGGGTTGCTTGCCAACTTCACCTGGTCCTAGTACCGGTTTGTTCTGTCCAATCAAGTTAAATAGTGTCTACTTCCTAAAAGCCTGCTTGGTGCCATATGCCAGGTGTTCAGCAGTATTTCACTAGAAGATGTCAAAGCATACTCAGTTTGCTATTCCTTCTCACAACTGCATTTAATAAATACTGGATGGACATAGGGGCTTTTGTCTTTGTTGCCTAGAGCAGCATGGATCAGGACCCAAGAGTCATCTTCACCCTATGTCTCATTCTGTCTCTTCTTTGACATTTAGCCTTGTGCTATAGTGGCTCATAGGTGGCTGGGACTTACTCCAGAGGTCTCCAGCAATGTTTCCTTTCCTTGTCCCTTACAACCTCTAAGTAGTGAGATGATCTGATAAGCACTGGCTGGAATTTGGTTGTTTTAAAGCATTTAAAAATTAAGTTGGTGGTTTTTTACACAGAGCTACTGTCAAAGTAAAGGACTTTGTTGTATTTTTTTCTGCACATAATCTGTGTCACATGTTTCTTCTGCATGCATTCTACTTTTTCATGAGGCTGTGGTAATCTTGTTTCTTTCATTCTTTTTAGAGGGGCTAGATGCAAGTCATTTTCACGTATTCTCCCCAAGCATTTGCAGCATTCGTGTGAGGGCTATTTCAAGGTCAGCTCAGTTATCAGGTCCCTAGTAGAGATTTCAGTGCCCATGGCAGCTGAAGGAAGCTGCAGAGACTCTCAGCAGTAGTGTAAAGGAGGTGCCATCCCTCCTCTGCCTGTAGCACGGGGATCATTTCCACCCTGTACTCTGAGGTGCTCTGGATAGGAGCCTGGCAAGTGGGAGCCTCAGTAGTGGCAGAACAGGCACCACTAGGACCCATGCAGGGACAGAGGAGGAAACAATGAAACATCCCTCACTCTCCTCACCAGCCTTCAGACCTCTACCAGGGTCCTCCAGTAGTAAACCCGCCTGGAAGCTGAAGGCACAGAACTGGTGGTGTGATGTGCAGCAGTCACAGAGATGGAGCAAGAGAGCCGGGCTGCAGGGCACAGGGTGCAGAGTAGCAGGACCAAGCAGGGCAGCTTCGATGGTGGTCACGATCAGCCCCGCTCAGCGTGATTCTGAGCTGGGGCAGTACACAGGCTGTGGTGAGTGGCAGCCCAGAGGTGAAGTGGACATTAAGCTTGGTCAGACCAGAAAGCAGATGACTTTTCTCTTGCTGTTCACTGTTCAAAGCCCTGGCTTTGCCTTTGGCCAGTTCCTCTAGGAAATCTGGAGGTCAGTAGTGGGCTTCCTGTGCTCAGCCCACATGATGAAGCAGAGGCTGTGTCTGCTGTATCACCTCCTGCCCTACAGCTGAGAGCTTCCTGCTAAAGAAACTGCAAATGCCTGTGGAGGAATTACAGTGTTTCATTTCTTTCTGCCTTGCTAGAAAGAAACTGCTGTTGCTGCTATTATTGCTACATTGTATATTTCTTTTAAGTGACCCATCTTCTCCACTCACAGGCCCGGAAGTTGCATCCCACCCGGTCCAAGCTACACACTGCCGTGCTCATTTGGAAGTGGATAAGACACGTCTCAGGAAAAAACCTCATAGAAATGAACTTTAAATACTGTAGTACTTTTTATTTTTAACTTGGTGTTGTGTACTATCTTTTTTAATAATAATAATAATATTAATAATAATAATAATAATTTAATTATAATCTAGCCATTGGGAAAAAGCACCTGGTTAGGTAGCAACAAAAAGAAAGGATATTTCAGTAAATTTCCACTGAATTTTGTCACCAGGATTGCTAGTCAAGTAAAAAAGAAAAGTGGGAAGGAGTTTAGATCTTAGGAAGTTAATTATAAAGCTACTGTTTTCACACGCCATGTGCTAAGGGTTTGAAATATATCATTTCACTTAGTCCTCTCAGTGAGGAAAATACTATAGTTCTCATTTCCCAGTCAGAGAGAGGTGCCAAGAAGATACGTAAACCAGCTGAGCTCTGGAGAGTTAGGAATTAGTGGAGCTGAATTAAAATGAAGTCTCACCCCTTTTGAAGTTGGTGCTCTTCTCTACCCTCTTTGTCCATTGGAGTTGGCGTTACCTACGTCAACAGCATGGGCCAGGGTTTCCTCTGCCCCTGGCCCTCCTGACTGTCATGGCCGCATTTCTGTAAAGACACAAGGTACAGAGTCCCGATGAGGGTGGCTATGATCACTATGCCTGTCATAGCATTGATTCTTCTTACCTTTCTTTTCTCTGCTGTGAATTCTCAGTGACACAAATGAATAATTCTTGCATTACCAAGCAAACAGAGCTATTTCATAGAGTAATGAGGAGATCTGGAAAAGCAAAGGCTGGGCAGTCTTTAGTCCTGCCATAGTACTAAGGCTTAGCAGAGTATAAACAACTGCCCTGGACTAGGCTGCCCATGTCCATGTTGGTGACGGTGCTTCAGGCCTCCAACAGACCCTGTTGTGACCATATTATTTTTTCTGCGTCTTCACAGCAGTGCACAGTGTTGGGCTCAGGTGAGGTTGAGTGTAGCAATTCCATGACCAAGGCACCCATTACTTGATCAGTTACAGCAGAAGCTCCTTCCACCTCATGGCCTTTTTAGTAAAGAGGGCTAATCTTGAAAAGGTGAAATCTAGATTTAGCCAGTATTCCACAGAGACTCTCTACATTGATTTGATAAGTCAGTTACAAAACCAGTGGAAGATGTCCCCACGTTGCTGCAGTCTGTGCCTATCAGCCAAGCAAAACATACATCAGAATCTTTGTAAACTTCACTTTCCCTTGTGAGTTCCATAGCAGATCGTGTACACCAAAGCCCGGGCATCATCCCTTTGTCACACATGCTGTATTTGGAGTGATCCTGCTCAGAGATGCACTCACAGGAGATGCAAAGAGCTTGGCTACCAGGAAGGGGCAAAGTCACACAAAAGCAGACGTTCAACATCAGTTATTTTTCCTTCTGACTTAGTAGTCATTTGTGAAGCAATGTTTAGTCTCACCAACTGTGTAGCATCATTTTTGTTTTATTTCCAGTCTCTTTCTGTCCCTTTCTTTCTCAATCTTTTTTTATATCAAAGGGCTTGAGAGAAATACTCCCTTGGAGCACTTAGAAACACGAAGCAACCCAGGAGTATTTCTTTGCTAGCTTGAGGTTGATTGATAAATGAAATCTCTCAGGCCACTTCAGGCTTGGGAAAATTATTTTGATTCTAAAATTTTAATGATCCCTTCTGAAATTCTGACATCAAGAAAGAATTTCAAGGACTTTCATATCATTTGAACATGTGTTTTATACTTGTTTTTGCATATACAAAATGACTGCTTATGTAAACTATCAATATTATCTCATAAAATAAATTTATTTTTAAAACAAAGCAAATATGTTTTTACTTAGGCATTTTCTATTGGTACCATTGATTATTAACAAATAAATGTAAACATTATTACTTTAGAAACATAGTTTATAGAAACCATTCATGAATGCATTTGGAATGGTCCATTTTGACTGCATTTTCCTAAACGCAGAAGCCCTGAGAAGCGTAGTACAAATCCTCTAATATGTCTGCCTGTTCTCAGCATGTATAGTTGAACTCTAGCTCTAGCTGTGTGGAGTTGGTCTGAGGATAGCACTTGACAAGGCCAGGCCAGTTGGAGTCATTCTGAGAAAACAGAGAACTTGAACTTGATCTTTACGTTCCTGAAATATAAAATGTGTTTGAAGTGATTGATAGTTATATTTTGCTCTATGTGGATCAGGAAACAAAGGAACTTGGTCAGCAGAGAGAAAGGGAAACTTTGGACAACACTCAGTGGGGAAGGGATGGACATGCATCCCCTCTAGGTCTGTGTCCTGGTTGTGGTGCCATCTGGGCTTAGCTTATTGCTGCGCATGGGTTCTGTGAGACGTATGCATATCTCTCCGACAGCTTTCTCTCTTGACTTAAACTACTTCTCTCCTGGAACCAGGATCACAGTCAACTCATGTGTGTCCTCAGGCTGTAGACAGTCTCTGCAAAACGGAAGAGCAAACCAGTGCTGCGACACAGTGCTGGCATTTGGGTTAGAGGAACACAGCCAGCAGCAAAGTGAAGTTTTTACCATGCAGCCATTTCAGGGAGCACAGCATAGGAAAGGGAGTTTGACGAACAGTGATTGGCAGTTACTTGTGTGTTCCAGAAGCTGCTCCACTCCCTGGGACAAGTCCAAATGAGGGGTGTAGGAAGTAGCCACTCCAGCAGGAGGAGCTGAGTAGGGGGTCCACTGTGCACAGATCATCTCAACACAGACAGGTGCTGTGATGACTGATTTCAGGTGCTTGCTTTCTCGCCTGGATTAAGAAATATAGAAGCTTGGTGGTGGATTATTTGGTGTACATTGGGCGTGGCAGGCAGAGTATGGGTATAGGGATGGTGAGAAGATGGTCCAGGTCTTGTTGGACTTAATATGATTAAATGAGAGGCTGAGTTAAAGCTTCTTATTTCCTGCAGTGCATTATTTAGACCTTTCCAAATTTCCACCCTCTTTCATTGCTTGTGGTAAGAGTAATTTATGAAGAGAGTGAAGTAAGATGTTTTGAATCAAAGAATTTGCTATTTAGACAAGACCTAGTTTGTGCCAAGTGTTCTGAAGGAAGTGAAGGGTGCATTTCAGTGCCTATGGCTTTAATACCAAGACATTGCCTTTAAAAGAGCATTTTTATTCTATTCTGTGCCTGAAGGTTACGATAGCTTGGACATATTGGGGCATTACTATTGTTCATTCATTGATAGACAAATGTTCAGTGCCCATAAAATGCCAGGTCTCTTAGTTCCTAAGACTAAACCAGTTACATAAAACAGTTTTGAAGAAAATGACTTTATGGAGCTTATCTTCTAATGGCCCTAATCTTCATAGCATGGAATTTAAAACAAGACAATTCCAAGAAGTTGTGCTACTTATATGACCTTGTTGTATATCTTAAATCATTGTCTTGCAGCACAAAACACAAGATATATTCTCACCTTGGGAACATCAGGAGTTGCAAGTTTCCTTTGACCCCAAATAATCTGCATATTTTAGTAATGACTAGCAAGAGCACAAAGAGAGGTTATGCTTCTTTTGTGTAAAAATTTTTGTTTACACTTTTGTTGGCGGTGCCCAATGAATTGATGAATATTGAAGCTTCACTGGACATCTGTTCTTCTTCAGAAACTGTTCCGCGCTCTGAGCTTTTCCTGTACAAGAAGACAGAGCCAGATCAGGAAGGTGCCCACAGCATCTGGTTGCCGTTGTTACCACATCCTGAGACTGTGTTTTGTTGTCACATCGAGAGGGTCCTTCTCTAAGCTTCTCATTCCTCCCTGGAACTTGTCATCTATTGGTGCTTAGAATTATTCATTAAAAATGTATATAAACTACCTCATTTCATAAACTGTCCCAGTAATTATTGGAAACAAGGTAAGCAGGATTGTTTCTGGAAATCTCAACATGTGGATTTCAGGATACATTTAATAAACAATTAGGGTTGGTACTTGAGTTCTAAAAGAAATATTAGTCTCATGTGTTTTTGAAGGACTTCTCCCTACATGTTTTATTATTCTTACCAAATTGAAATTACATGAAGTGTCACAAAGACACCTTGAGAGGCTTGCTTTCTTTGTCTTTTCAATTTAAGAGGAAAGAAACAAACACAACTTCTCACAAACACAGACTCCTGAATGGTACTCACTGTATATCCAGAATAAAACAAAAAAGAATTCAGAGCATCTGTGACCCAAGACAGACAGTGATGAGCAGTGTGATGTTATTAGTGAGAAGTGAGAGGGAAAAAAACATGTCTGATTTGCTCTCCGAAACTCTTTTTTAAAGACTACAATGTGTCAGCTAATTAAGACAAACCTCGTTCTAGTATCCACTTTTTCAGGTCCTAGGAACACTGCTTTTTACTCAGCGAGCCAGAAGTAGCAATTTTGAAAGTCATTTGCATAAGTGTTTGTGTGTGGTTGGTTGGTTTTTATTTCTTTTACTTCTAAAGTAAAGATCTTCTAATGCTTGAATACTGTACTACCACAACTCTGCCTCCTTATTCCAACTGGACTTTAAACTACTTGGACTTGGGTCCAGACCCAATCATTCAGAAATATCATTTAGAAATATCATGAACAGGGAACCTGCCTCTAGGTCTCATGGTACAGAAGTTATCAGTGTAATATCTTCACTCAGACAGAGCCAGGCTTCAATCCCAGGTTTGCTACCTAACTGTGGGGCCCTGGCCTGATCCACAAAATCAAAATAATTAAGGAAGTGGGTTAAGAGGATTAATTGAACTTAGGCTTGTAGGAGGATTAGACTGATCCCTGAAATAAAGAACACCCTAGGTGCAAGGCCAGTTAGGGTGTCCCTGCCATCCTTCAGCCAGGAACAGGGGGGACAGGGGGGTGCTGCTGGTTATGGTGTTCTGTTAGCATCTTAGAGAACACAAGAAGTTCTCATGTTGAAGTGGAGTCATGACACTGACAGAGTGAAAAGTTTCTCTTCTTAAGAATTCATGATCCCTAAGAAGAAATGTGTCTATTCCATCAGAACAGGTATGTTTCGGGGGAATTCTGCCTCACTGACCGATTCTGAGAAAATTCTCTCATTCATATTCCTGCATACTTCCTGTCTCTTGCCTTCACTTCCCCTAAGAGCAATCAATGAGAACAAGGAAGTAAACTTATTATAATGCCATTAAAGATAACTAAAGGCTAAGGTGAGGTACAGTGGACACTGCTGATGTTGCATGGTCAGCATCAAGGGTAGTTTTGAAAACAGCCTGTAGGGGACAAGGAATGGCGCCCCCTGCTGTGGCTGTTCACAGGGACACTCATGCTGAGCACAAAGCTGGGACCCTCAGGCTGAAGGTCATGCTGCTCATGCAGCATCTCTGTCACCTGGACAACTCTGACATCTTTGAGACAAAAGTGCACGGGACGTTCCTGGTGGGGGGACAGTGTACTATTCTGACCTCCATAGACTGGTTAAATACATGATTGCGAAGACTACAGAATAATTTAAAAAGGGATAAACTGAACAGGAATAAAATCTGAGAACTCTGTAGCAACCTGCAAGCTTCTTGTTTTGTTTAATTCCACCTTTCGCCAGGGTTTAGCAGGCTCAGCTCTCCTTTCTTAAATCTACTGAAAGAGCTGAGAGTCTGAACCAAGGACACCGAGCACAATGTACTGGAAGCAGATTGGCCAGAGAAAACCAACAGGGTGCTTCGGAATGACTTCAGACAACAAGGAACATGATGAAGAAGTGAGCGGTCGAGGAAGCATTTGCTCTGGAAGCTTTTAAAATGGATACAGTTAGAAAAAATGTTGTCAATAAAGAAAATTAATTCCACATAGCTGAGTCTGCTGAATTCAGTGTGATTTCATTAATTTAGATTCTACCATCCTAGAATCTGTCATTGTGAAACATGGACTAGACAGATGTTTATCTCTATGATCATGAAGAAATAGTAATTTTTAAAGTGTCACAAAGGCAGAGTTTACCACTTACCAGACCAGTTGTTTAGATATCAGATGACCAAAAATGGTATTTTTCATTAATTTTTATAATGTAATATGACAGGAAATATAAAAAACAGTTTTATCAAATCCATTCAATACAAAAATCACCTGGTTGAAATGACTGCTGCTCAAGCCATGCCCAGGGTAGTCAGTAAATAAACAAACGCATTGCCAGAGTGATGCTCAAAGTAAACTACTACATGGTTAATATTATAGAATGTTTCAGTACACATCTGTTTCACTTCAGGTATTTTGAGATATGATAATATCACCACTTTATGTGTCACTGGCTCCATGTTTAAAACTAAACATTATTATTCTGTCAATTGTTTAATATTACTAAAGACTGACCTTGGGTACACACAAATGTATTCTAAGTTCAAAGGGGAAAGTTAGAGTGAGAATAAGACAGAGTGTAGGTTTTCAAGGGGCAGAAAATATATATGTAGAAATAGTAAAAACAAAAAAATCAAACAGTTCACTCTTTAATGACTATTGAGCATCTACTACCATGCAGAGAATGTATCAAGGCTAATTGTATCCTTGAGTATCCAGAAAAAAAGATGAACTAGTCTTAGCACACGTCCCCAAGTTTTATCCTCCAGTAGAAAAACTGAGAGTTGTATGTGTACAAAGAATACTTGTTTGTATAAAAAATAGATTACTGGATGAGGGAAGACTTCTCAGAAGACCTCCCTTGGCTGGGCTGGAGGAGAGCAGGACAAAGGTGAAGGAATGCCATCAGGAGACGTTCCAGTGCCAGTGTTGGTGTGAATGAAGTCACAAAGGTCTCGAGCTGGTTGGCTAATGACTAATTGTACTGGTTTAAACCGGATGCCTAAGTCCTTGAATTTGTGAATAGTCATGACTAGAACAAGGACACATCTTGTCATTCGCATGGAATGTCTGTTTCAGTGGAATGTCCTCCCCCTGAAAGTCAAAACATCCTTCAGGGTTTCTGAGGCAGAGCAGGCATACATCACCAACTTTATACCATACTGGGCACAGTGCATGTTCTGGGCATTGTATCATTTGGTACTTAGGAATGCAATTAGTTTTCAACAGTGTTGTTGGGCCAGGGATATAGCTCAGTTGTTCTGGTGCCTGTCTTGCAAGTGCAAAGGCCCGAGTTCAATCTCCGGTAACCACATAACAATACTGGACGTGGAGACTCATCCCAGCAGCAACCAGTACCACATACCACAGTGCCAGGCGTGGTGGCTCACGCCTGTAATCCCAGCACTCGGGAGGCAGAGGCAGGAGGATTGCTGTGATGTGAGTTGGAGGCTGAGCTCAGGGCTAGCCTGGACTACAAAGCCAGACCCTGTCTAAAAAAAAACAAAAACAAAAACAAACAAACAAACAGTGTTGTTGTATTCCATAGTGTAACCTGAGAAAAGAGGAACAATGTGCGCCTCCACACAGTATGATGAAATTATCCAAGTAAAAGTTACCAAAACACGTGGCTCTGTATGCTGGCATTGTCTGCTCCGTTCACATACCAACACCAATCCACGTACACTTCCCTTTCTTGGGATCGACTATCAAAGAGCAGGAAACTACAGCAGGGACACTGGAAACAGACTGCACCCATTATAAAGTAGACAAGTTACAAAATAAGTACAGCAGCCTGCATTTGTTTGATTTTGATACCCTACGCATCATGATTTTGGCACACATTTTAGTTATTTCTTTCCATTACTGTGCTTTTTAGAAACTCCTTAAATTTTGGGCTCGTGCACGTGTGCACCTTGGTTGCTGACAAGAACACAGGCCAGGTGCTAAAATGAGCTGCTTCTACTTGTAATTTTTTATGAATAAAAGCCATTTGTCCACTCAAAATCCTCCCCTTCCTCTCAAATATACTTAGCCCACTGATCCTGTCACTGTCTGAAGCAGCTCTGGAGTCCCATTTCTGAGTGTCTCCACCAGAACATTGTAAACCTTACATTCTAATTAGGTGCACCAATATTCTATAGATTTCATCCAGAGACCTTTGAATTGAGTTTTCCTGTAATCCCAATTCCTGACTAGTGTTTATTTACATAAATATACTCCAAACTCTTTTCATAGTCTGTAAACTTGGGCCACGTGTGGGTGATGAAGTCCCGAAATCCCCGGGCCAGAGCTGGCCCCATGGGGACAGAGCCTGCGCACACCCTGCCGTTGACCAGGAATGCCCCACTGCTGGAAGTTCTGAATTCTTTCTTAATCATGTAGCTAGCATTTTCACTTGGCATTGGCCTGCAGAGGTTAGAAGGGTGATGAGAATATATGATGAATGTTTAGATTTTAAAAATTTATTGCAGAAAAGGTTATATTGCCATTAACCCCCTCAAAATCTATCTCATTGTCTCAAGCACACTCGCCTCATGATTCCTTTCACCCTCCAAAGCTGCTCCAGAAGGCCTTCTTCCTGGGTGTCTTTACAATGTGTGATAAAAAACACAGAGAGTCTAGCTGCTGATGCCAACCAGGTGAGGCAGGTTTGTAAAAGCACAGCGCTGGGTTTTCATCCATCTTCTTCACCAGATCCGACACCGTGTGACTTCCGGTCTTCCCCACAGTCAAAATGGGAAATGTTTTGAATCAATTCAAGATATTGAGGCAGCCAGGACAGTACAACTGAAGACACTCAGCATTGCTTCTTCAGTGGCGTGGACAGCGGGACAAACGTGTGTGAACCGAGGAAGAGGAATTTGAGGGAATGAATGGCATTGTCTTTTACTGTGGTGTATTTTTTAAAGTATAAACTTCCTTGCAGTTTTCGATCGCACTCCATGGAGCTGGCCCTGGCCACAGCAGACCCGGGTCTAGAGGGGCTAACTGCAGTTGGCTTAGGGTACCTGTCTGTGGCGTCCGTCCTTGTCCTCAGCAGGGGATGCGCTGTATGACTTACTGCCCTTGCAGTCTGAAGTGGAGACCTCTCTGGGGACCTGGCCACAGTGTCCTCAGACTTGCGGTCGCCCTGCACATTATTCTGCACATCTAGATCAGCAGAGAGGCCGGTGACTCTGGGTCTGGTCCCCTCCTCCTGGCCCTGTTTCTGTGTCAGCCAATCAGGAGACAGTGCTGCTTTTTCTTATCAACAACCTGAACACAAACAGCCCATTTCTCTGGTTTCTTAGGAACCAGATGGAGTGGGATTAAGATGTGAGGTCTTGCCTATCATTGCAGTAGGTCGGTCCCTCATTTCTGGGTGGCAAATTTCGGTTCTGTGATCAAATAAAATTTGGATTAACTGCTGGCTGCTTCAAAGGCCAAGGTTTTGGAGCACAGAGGTCCGCCTGTTCCCTGAGGGAAGAGAAGTGTATTTCTGCAATCTCAAGTAGCAGATCTGCTGGGTGTGCATGAGCAATGCATCTCTGATCACAGCCGGAACCTCACAAAACCTCAGTAAGCTACCTCTCTCGAAAGTGCGGCAGGGGGCACTGAGCACTTAGGTTCTCAATGTGTCTGTGTTTTTAGAGTATATCATGGCTTCCTCAGGTGGGATCAAGCTGGAGTCAAGTCAGCCTTTCTCCTGTAGGGACTGTCTGGGTGGGGATGCCTGGGAGACCCGTGACGGAGGGGGCAGGGCAGCTTCTGACCGGGATGCGCAGGCTGCCCCTTGCTCTTCCTGTGCCTTGTGCCGTCTCTTTCCCTTTCCCCTAGAGTGACCTAAGCAGTGCCCAGGTCATGCCTGGCAACTAGTCCCACACTGTGCCAACTCTTGGTGGAGGGGGAGGAACTGGAACCACTCAGGGTCATTAGGGTCTTCAGCGGGGCTCTGACCCCCACGCACAGGAGGAATGCATCCTCAGCCAGGGGAAAGCTGGTGTTCCTTTTATTAGTGAATTCTTAAATGGATTCCTTGAAAATGAATACCTTAATCTTATTATACTTGGTGAGAAGTTCTGCCCCTTGCCCTTGAGTTGTATCACAGAGTGTTGCATCTATAGTTAGGCCACCTTAGGGGAGAACACAGCAAAGCCTGAAGTGCATCTCCCTACAGTGCCCTAACCACAGTCTGTCTCAGGCAGGAAGAGGACCCAGATCCTGTCTTTGCTAAGAAATCTGTGGGATGCCTGAGAAATCAATAGTGAGAGAGGATGGGGGAGCATCCTTTTGAAAAGAACAACTGTCACAGGTAGGATTACAGGGATTTATAAATGTGGCCCACGTGCAGAGACTGAAGGACAGATTACTGCTGCCCGAGGAGAGATAGACACTTGGTTTGAATTTGAATTTCAGATAAAAAACAAATAGTATGTTAGTGTAAGTGTGTCCAGATGTTGCTGTTTACTCGGCCAGCCTGTAATTCTTATTTGCCAGGTCTGACAACCTTCACAGGGAACGGAGAGTTACGCCCACAATAAGGCTGTCAGATCAGCGGGACTGGGCAACAGCGCATCTGGCACACTGTGCCGAGACCGGGGCTTTACTAGACAGGAAGATGACAGGTTCAGAGAAAAGAGCCATGCTGAGAAGTGCAGCCTAGGAAGATGTCATTGTGGGCACCCTGCAGGGTAAGTCAGAAAGTGGGGGAAGGTAGTCAGGAGCAGTGGTAGGAGCTGGAACCGGGAGTTAGGAAGCTCAAGACTGTGGCTGACACACTCACAGGACTTTGCCATCTGTCGGATTCAGAGGGCGGATAGGGCAGAAGCTGCAGGAGGCACTACCGGTAGCAGGGTCCTTGCCACGGCCAGCAGATCATGCCCCACAGACGGGAGAGAGAAAAGCAGCCTGTGGCAGAGCTATGGCGAGGTGATAAACTTAATGACATGGCTACAAGACAAGTTGGATTCTTGCTCTTTCAGGAAGATTCCTGGAAGGGAAATAACTGGATCTAATGGAATTTCTAGCTTTGGTGTTGTGAGGAATCTCCACACAGATTTCCATAGTGATTGTACGAGTGTACATTTCCCCCAACAGTAGAAGGGTCCCACACCCCACTCTCACCCCCTACAGCTTCATAAATCAAAGAGCAAAATAAAAGATCAATAACAGGAAACAGGGAGATGGATCTTTGCAAAAGGGAAGGGGATCAAGACATGGGAGGGGGAGGAGATGGAGAAAGAAAAGATGTGTGATGTACACGCCCCAACTCCCCACTGTGAGTATAATCATTACATCCTGCAAGCATGTGCTGGTAAAAATTAATTTTTTTCAATTTAAAAATAGGACAGTGATAGCTAAATCTAAAATAAACCTATTGAGGACTTTGGAAACATCCTCGTAGAAAAATCTAGCAAGTAGTTTATACTGTAGGTCTGGAATTCATAAGAAAAGTGCAAGAAAAACAGTCAAATTACAGCTCACCCAGGTCTGCCTAAGAGGACAGCAGGCCCTCGTTTTCACTTCTCATGGCTCAACTGACAGCAGCTTGGGAATAAGAAATGAGTGATTCCAGAAATAAATGGTTTTGCAGCATGAACTATTCTGAGGAGCAGAATGCGACCTCACCTGTCCTTGTACCCTGCCTGGGGCATGAACCCTCTGTCTGTCCTGTGTATTCTTACTGTGTCCCCGCATGCTCTCTTGTTTCCTCATGGATACCTGGGCCCTTGGACTGCAAGCTGCAGATTCAGATAACTTCATTTATACTTAGCGGTGGCCCAAAGGTTGCAATGTTGTGAAGATGCAATTTGAATATGGGGGAAAGAAGCTACAAAGGCTTCTTTTGAGGGAAAGGCAAAAATTCTTGATGTGTAAAGAAGGGGGAAAGTTATATACCAAGGTTTTAATGTCCACATTAAGAAGAAATCCATCTATGAAATGGTAAAGGATGCAAAAGCTAGTACTAGCTTTTCTGTGCCCATCTTGAATAAGAATCCTATCCTAGAGAAATGCAGAGAGAGAGAGAGAGAGAGAGAGAGAGAGTGTGTGTGTGTGAGAGAGAGAGAGAGAGAGAGAGAGAGAGATTTGCTTAAAAAAGCAGCTCACACTCCAAATTGGTTGTGCAGCAAAAACATCTAAAATATTAATTTAGTCCATTATTTATTATTTTTTTCTCATCTGAGTGCTCTTTTGTTATATTTAAGAAAAAAATAAATTTAATTAAATGTGCACACTGGTTAAATATAGCTCCCCTGGGTTCTCCAAAGCTTCTTTTCCGGAGATGTCCTGACCTGCATTGCACACTGTGCTCAGAGCTCGGGAAGCCTTGGCTCCTTCTGTTCCTGTCCCTTCCCCTGTGCAGGGGCCGAGAAGAAACTAAGGCTCAGCTGGTCTTTGCCTTTTCCTTCAACATGCTCTTCACTCACTCTGAACCTTGAGGCTGGTGACTGATGGTCTGATCTGGTGCAGGTGTGGTCCCCAGCAGCAGGCACTGTCTTGCTCTCTCAAACTTGACCTCTCCCCTCTCTTGCTGGTTTCTATCTCATCCTCTGCCTGTGATGGAGTCTGAGCTTCCATCACAGACATTGGTGTTGCTGTGCTGACCTTGGGAGTATGTTCGGCTGGGGATCCAGATCCCAGCTCAGCATCCACAAAGAGGAAGCTAAAATGACACAGGTGTGTCCCGTGAAGCTGCTGCAGGCAGTCACATTTGGCAGGAAGCTCGAAAGAGCCAGCTTCTTGCAGACACTCATAGTGCGTCCTCGGGACACAGTTACTACACTGATGTAATGTCAGTGGAGAACCCGTGAGGAGGAGCAGGCTTTGGCATGGATGACAGCTGCAGGGGAATGAGATGGTGGAAATGATTACAGACTTGGATGCACTGAGTGGTATAGTGAATGCTCAGCTGGAAGGCCTTGGTTGGGGTATCTGGCCCTTTGAGGGCCCTGGAAGAATGCATTCAGGTCTGGCTTGTTATTTTAGACCTTTTCACTTGATTGCCTGAATTGGTCCTCTCTGCATACATACTGCAAAGAGCATGGCATCTCATGGGCCTCAAGGGCTCTAGAGAAGAACCAAGGGATTAGGATTCTCTGAGCTTACCCTGCCTGTATGCAGTGGTTTTCCTGTCATCATAGTAAAGGGACCTCCTTCTGCATTTGGAGGCAGAGACCCGGAACCCTGTGTTCCAGAATCCTTTATCTCTCATGTTTCTAGATTGGAATCTTGGAAACCACACGGAATTCACAGGCAGGACAGAAGAAAACTGATGACAGTCAAGGTTCACAGTGCTTTCCTGCAGTGCTCAGAAGGTGCCTACTTCTAGCTGCAGAACCCCATCCCTGCTTTTTCAGCAGCAGAGAACATCTCCTTCTGGGAGACTGGAGAGACCACTGTTTCTCTAGTGGATGCAGAATGAAACCCAGACCATGGTGACATCTGAACCACCAACTTCCTTTTGCTTTGATGATCAATCTTAGTCACCAGGATCTTTGGCAGATAACTGATGACCACCTCATGTTTGAGCTTATGTTGCCTAGCAGCAAGTGGTGAGATGAGTGTTTGGGAGCAAGTGTTGTTTGTTATCAGTTTCAGGATCCAAAGGGAGGAGCTGGGAGGTTGAGAAAAGTCAAGGAACCTCTAGAGGGGATGTCAGCAGGAGAATCACAACCAAGGACACTGAGCTTCACTCTGCCCAGGTCCCTACAGGGCAGCAACGATGAGTTTCAGTGAGGCTCCACCACAGCTGTGTGGACAGATGTGTGTCCCTGTCTCGAAGAAGGTCACCTCTGGGCTGCTCCTAAGTCTTCTACAGCTGTAGAAGCAGCTGGTCCTGCTTAGAGGAGAGCAGCTTCTTTGTGTTGAAGAGGCTGTGATGGGCAGCTAGGGTTGGGCAGGTGGTCTCTACACATGGATCAGGGCCCTATAGCACCTTCTGCTCAAGGATTCTTCCACCGGGTGCTCAGCATCTCTGTCCCACCCCTGCACAGTGCAGAAACAAATTCTGGGTGCAGTAGAATGAGGGGTGGGGAGAGGAAGGAAAACGCTCAGACATCCGGCGTGGTAAGAGGATCTGTACACCATGCTTGTATTTATTGCTTCCCCACTTCTTCCCCTCCCCCTCCTTTTCTCTCTGTCTCTCCTATTCTTCTTATAATTGATATTAGTTTTTATTTCACAAAACACCTGCTACCACCAGGTTTAGGAAATGAATACAATCATTTGTAAAGAATTCCTACAAAACGGAGCAAGATTCTTTTCTTCCACAGCATGTTCTCTCTGGACTGCTTCCTTCTTCCTGTCTACTTGAGGCTCAGGAAACTGTCACCTGCTTTCAGCAAACACAGGAAAATTGCTCAATAAATATAGGTTGCCATGGAAATTGAGCCAAAAGAGAATAGAAAGTTAAGGCTGAGTATTAAGGATTTATTTAGTCTCAAGGACTTTTCTCTGTTCCTGGGTACGTTTCTGTACATTTTAGAGCTTGTGACCTCCTTGCCCTCTTAAAGAAGCATGAAATGACCTTTGCAGATGCCCCGGGTGGTGGGTGTGTGGTGAATGGGGTGTGGAGCTGGACATCCCGTGTGCAGCAGGCAGAGGTATTTTCCCATCCGCATCACAACATCACTGATTCTCACAACTCATAGCCATCTCCAGTCTCAACAATGTGTCCTGCCAGGAGAAAGCTCTCTGTCTTTCAGAGATGAAGTACTCTTTGTGAGTGCGCTGAAATGTTCCCAGGCAGATTTGAGGCCTATTTCATTAAGTAACAATTTCCTAGTGCTATCTCTAAAGTATTCTGTCAGAAAGTTCAGCGTGACATGAATTCTCACTGGTTTCTCCACAGCTCATAAATGTCTTAAGGAAATTCATCTTCCCTGATTTGAAAAAGGACAAGGGACATTACTGTCAATGGCAAGATTATTATGTCAATAGCTAACGGACTTTCCTTGAGCTTTGAGGAAGACAATTTTTTCTGGGGCTCAGAATCTGAAACTATGTGTTTGAATTTCAGATCATGTGACCTGTCAGCTAGTAAACTCAAGGGAACACTTAATGCTTTCTGAATCTTATTTTCCTTAAAAGCCACAAAACAATTTCTAAATGGTTCATTGAACCATTGAGAGCTTTCTTCATGCTAAATAAAAACTGATATTCATGTAGTGTCTACTCCATGCCACATATTATTCTGATCCTTTATGTAGGAGCTCTTGTCCTTCTCCAGCCATGGGATGGGCCTGCGTTAAAGTCACTAGTATTGCGACCCCAGGAAGTGAAAGGTACAGGAGAAAGTTTTGCCCAAGATTATCCAGCTAGTGAAGTAACAGATCTGGTATTCAAACTCAGGAAGCCACCTTCAGATTGTTTCTGTCACTAGTAAACCTGTACTAAGTGCTTACCAGCAATCCTACTATGCACTTTACACATACGCTCAGATTTATGCCTTCTTAGTAGCACTCCTGCTATTGATTGTGCAGAGGAAGAAAAAGGTTGAGAGTCTGGGCTCAAAGAAACTGCCCAAGGTCTGGCAATCCACAGGTAGCCTATATTTCTTTTGCTCGTATTCTCCATTTGCTGCCCACAGGCTAAATTCTTATCATTCTTCAAATCAATTTAAATGTTGCTCTTTCAGGAAGGGAAAAACAATGACAAAAACAATAAAAAAGAAACAAAGCTTAGTATATAGGGGGTAGGGCAGGGGAATGGGAAAAAATGAAAATCAAGATACATGATATACAAGTACTAATTCTCACTGATGAACGTGATCATAACATATATCTAAAATGTACTACTAAACCCAGTAAAGGGGAAAATGTTGCTTTTTCTAGCATCCTTCCCTGAAATCCATGTGCTAGGCTAAACTTCCTCTTTAGACATAGGCTGATCAGTCTGTGTATTTCCTTAGCAGTAGTAATTTTTAAGCTGTATTTATGTCACTATCTGATTAATAACTGCTTGTCCTCCAGGATGAGATTTTCAGGTAATTTTGCTGCAGGACAAGAGTGCACCAATTTCTGGTCAGCATTTTTTCCTAGCTATTGTGGCTTGTATCCAGATTCCCCTCAAAGCCTCATGGGGTCATACGTGGAGTTTTTCAGAGGTGGCTGTGTCTGGGTATGTGATTCTGCGATTAAGGATGTGTAATTACAAAACTGATCCACTGATTGGTTCATCATAGTTCTGGGAAACCCCACCTAGAATGTGGGTAGCACCTCCCAGAAGGTGAGCAGCCTGGGAGAATAGAAAAAATCAGCTGCTTCTTCATTGCTTCCTTGCTTTGCTGCTTTCTCCCCACCATGAGCTGTTTCTCCCTGCCAGTCCCTTCTGTCATGCCACCCTGCCTTGGAACAAGCCAACTGTGAACAGCACTCTCTAAAAATGGTGAGTGGCAATAGCCTTTCCTCCTTTAACTTTTGCTATCTGGTATTTTGGTGTCTCAGCAATGAGAAAAGTAACCAAGATGACAGCGATGAGTGTGTAATAGGTACAAGGCATGTATTTATACATTGAAGCACCCCAGATTTTCCCAGCTGGATGTGAAGAAGCAGTAAGAACTAAACTGGGCACAAATTTCTACTCTCAGAAATTGTGGGGATGATGAGACAAGTCTTGAGAAAAAACCATAAAACTTAAGTGGAATTAACAGAAAGTGAACGCCACTCTACAGAAAGACTTGGGTCTTAGAAACAAAGATGAATGAAAAAGGCATCCTAAGGGGTTGAAGATTAGCTTAGTTCAAGGAAGAGGAACAAGAAAGTATTTCCTATGTGGCTGGACTTGAGAGCAGCAGAGATTCCCTCTCCTATTTCACATCTGAATTTTAGTGCTGCAGGCATAGGTGAAATATCTTTTAAAAGCAGAAAATTGGACTGGGAACATGCTGGCCTCACATGTGCAACATCCTGGCTTTGACTCCCAGCACTGAAAATGAGAAAAAGAAGAAAAGGTTTTAGTTTTCATTGAGTTAAAATTTTTCACTTTATAAATGATGAAATCATACCTCTGAACAAAGCAATAATTTACATAAGGACCCAGCTCTATTGCTTGAAGGTCTGGAGTATGTGTGTGTGTGAGGAGGAGAGAGACATAGAGAAAGACAAAGAATATTGCTGAGAGGATATGGAATTATAAGTGAGATTTAAAGGATGACCTCTGTGGTAGATTTAAGACAATTTTCCAAGTCTTTGATCACTTCTTTTAGTAACAGTTGAGGACAGCAGATTCAGCCCTTGTCTCTGCATTTCTTTTAACCAATGGAATGTGAAGAACCCTTGTATATTACGACTCCATATCTCTTGCTATTGGGGTCCCATGCCTGTACCATGGACAGCTGCCTGGGTAATAACCAAGGATGGAAGCTGGCCTGGTGAAGTCCCCAAGCTCCAACCCACTCCAGAACTGGGAACTAAATGAAATGGTTGTTGTTCTATGACAACAAGTCTTGGAGTTATTGGTTACATGGTAAAAATTAAATAGTACAAGAAGTTGTATATCTGAAATGTTTGCGTTATACAAGTTTCCAAAATGTCACTGGTTCTGGGCCTAGGTGTCTAGTAAAGAACAAAATGTCAGGAAAGAAACCATGAGATAAATGAGAAATTTTCATAAAACTGATATCAATGGCTGGAAAAAACAAGATTGATATCTGTAGTAGCTTGGAAGGTAGAACATACAGGCTGCAAAGGCTGTCAGCTGTGTCTAGATGAGTGCGGCAAGGTCTTTCAAGGGAGAAAAATAAAACAAGTGACTTTAATTTGAAGAAGAACTTAGAGTACATGTAGGGGACTAGGATTATCTGCCTTGAAAAAGAAAATGTTTTCATAACTGGTCTCTCCAGGTAGCACAATATCCTCAAAGTAAAATAAACATTGAATATAAAAATAAAGATGCAGTTACATTAGCTTTATAAAGGCCTATAAAAATTCATGGAGATATTGTTAAAATTTCAAAGTATATATAGTAGACCTTTTGGTTAGATGAAAGGATTTTCTTCCTTCCTTCCTTCGTGTGTGTGTGTGTGAGTGTGTGAGTGTGTGTGTGTGTGTGTGTGTGTGTGTCTGTGTGTATGTGCGTGTGAGTATGTGTATGTGTGATCGGAGATACAAGTCATGCCCACTTATATTCCAGCCCCCTTTTGATTTGAAGCAGAGTTTTGCTAAGCCACTAAGTTGTCTAGGCTGGGCTTAAACTTGCTCTCCTCTGACTTAACTTCCCAGAGTGCTGGGATTACAGTAGTCCTTCATAGGTACCTTAAGGTCATTGTTCCCACAAGCCAGACGCACCCAAAGGAGAACAAATGTTCCATGAAAAGAATCGTGAAGAGGCATAAAAAGGACTTGACTTGGATTCATAGAAAATCCACGGTGTTTTCAAGACAGTTATACTGGCAAAGCCATTACACATGGACTAAAGTGGGCAGAGATCATTTAAATTTTTATAAGTAGGAAGAAAACAGTCTCAGGAATATACAGTTTTAAATGTGATTTCTTATAGAAAAATGAAAGGAATCTCAGATGGTAGAGGCCAAGACTGCCGACTGGAACCAAGAGACAAAACCCATGGACAAGGGTCCCACCCCTGGAGAAGAGCTGCTTGTCAATAGGTTATGCCTGGAGCCCACAAGAAACATCCCAGCCTACACCCAGCAAGGTCCCAGGGTTGCTGTAAAACAGTGTTTGCCAGTGACTTTCTGATGCTTCGCCTTTGGAGGAGGTTTGTTATTTTCCCGTTCCACTCATGTGTGTGGGTTCTGGGTGCAAGTGATATCACCTCCGAAGCTCAGAGGTCTTTGGAAGAAGAGGAGATGCAAGGCCCCTCAATTGAAGGCCCTCATCTACCTCTGAACAGGACACTCACTCTACAGTGTTGGAGCTTGAGGCTGAACTATTGTATCAGGTCTCAGACAGCCATAGATAGATGTTTGTTCAGGTTCTGGGAACTGGGAGGAATATAAATACTTTAACCAGACATTGAATGCACGTACACTGAAACAAATGGCCCTCAGATTTAGCGGCATCCCTCACCGCTAGAAAAGTGGAGCCGACTTTCCAATCTCCTGAACATGGACTTTCCTGTGTGCAGGGCTCAAGTACAGTTTATCCTTGTCCAAACGAATGTTGAAGTTTGACTTCTGTGTCACTGTGTAGAGAGCTGGCAGGCACTTGAGGTGCCACCAAGTGCTCAAGAGGGAGGAGTGCAGGGCTCCTGACACCGGGGAGGAGGAGTCTCACTCTCCAGGGCATGAGTTAGTGTCCTGCAGAGCACTGTGACAAAATGAGGCTGCTGTGTTCACTCTCTCTGGCTCCAGGTGTGACCTATTAGACCTTGGGCTCAGCCTCCTGGATCATTAGGTAAACCTAGGTCTTTCCTTTATACTCAGCTCAGCGTCAGGTCACAGCAAAGGGACGATACTTTCAGGGACATGCTGTGGCCAATGGGAGGCTATAAATCCTACCAAAAGATGCTTGAAATGTTCCGTAAACCAGATTCCCTTTTTCTTGCTCCAGGAAACTTCCAGGTGAGAAAGCATGGCCAGCTCCCTGTGCAATGGGATTTATTGGGAATGAAGTCCCACTGATTAAGGACAATCCAAGGAATCAGTATCCACAAGAAATGATAGCTTTCAAAGCACCAAGCTTAGGAGTGTGTTGGGGTTTTTTGTAGCAGAAGCTAATTGATGTTGGCTGGATCGTGCGGACAGACAGCTGTGCAGAGGAGAGGACTCTGTTCCTGTCTTCAGAAGACATAATACTAAGTGAGGCACATTTATTAGGATACCACAGGAATACCTGTGTGTGGTACAGCTTCTTTCTCCATCTCCCAGGTACAACAACTGCTCCCACACCGACGGCCACACAAATCCAGAAGTATCGAGAGCCGCATCTGCACAGATCCGGCTTTTCCGTGAGACAGTGCACAGAAAGCTGGAGTAGTAGCCCGATGTATAATCACACCCTGCAGTTTTGAGTCAGAGTCCTGGACAAAGGAATAAGGAGCCACTGTATTCACCACACTCCTACACCAGACCCTTACTAGCTGCCTATCTGGGTGGAAGAAAATAGTGTTTCCTTAGTATGCTAAGGAGAGACTTATGGCTGTTTGCTGAGGCCTTTGGTCTGATGTGGAGCACCAAGGAAAGGCTGAAAACTTAGGAAAGGATGAACAAAAATAAAGTACTCTATGAGAAGTGTTACATAGTGAATTTGCTTTAGTGGAAATTTCACATGACTTATTGTTAACTGATTGTGAATAGGAGTCTGAGAGAGAGAGAGAGAGAGAGAGAGAGATCAAGGAAGCAAATGATAAACTTTGCTAATGTTCTATGTATTTGCAACATGATGTGCAGCAGAGAGGAAAGACTTTTACTTTATTCTGTGGCCTGTTGTCTTTTCCTGCTCTTCAGGCACAAGAGGAATTATAGCTTTTCATAGCCTGTTTTTTATATGTGTGTTGTGAGAAAGAATTCTTACTTCATTACTGCTGAAAGACCTTAAAAGGCTTAAGCAATAATTCCAGTCTTCTTACGATTTCTTTACATTTAGAATCTTACTCATTTAAAGTATTCAAGGTAAACTTTCTTTTTAAGAATGTTTATGGAGATGAGTTGTGATGATAATAGAGAATATCACATAAAGTTCCCACTTTCCCTTTATTATCGATGTCTGAGATTACTATAACTAATGCCGTGAAGTGGGTGTCAGCATAGACTAAACTCCGAGCTGTGTTCAGTGTCCTTAGTGTTGGCCCTGTGTTGCTTCTCTGGCCCCTCCAGGATTCCACATCACATTTGTCCTCAGGCTCCTTGAGCTCCTCTAGGTTGTGATAGCTTCTCCACGTTCCTCATCCTAGGTGACTTGGTGAGTACAGATGAGGTCCATTATAGAATGTCTTTTGGATGAGACCTGCCAAATGTTCCTCTTGTGACCAGGCTGGGAGGCTGTGCTGTGGGAGGAGATTGCAGAGGACAGATGCCAGTTTCATTCTGGAACCTTGCCTTACTTGTCACCATGCAAGGGAGGGAGAGGGGTGTCAGGCCTCACATTCCTGCACTGCACGGGCTGCTGCAGGCCATCTCATAATGAGATGCTCAGGCCTGATGCGAAGCTGATGGAACTTTCACTCTGGTTGTGAGCTGGCCTCTTCCCTCCTTTGTATCAGGGTGGCATTTGAAGGGTGCAGTGACCATTGAAGAGCATGTGGGAGTGGACCCTTTATGTATTCATGTCCTTACCTACCGTCGAGATGGGACTGACTGGGACATCTTCTGCAGGACATCCGTGGGCAGGTGTCCTCTGCTCCCTCATGACAACTTACAAAACATTAATTCATGATGCCCCTGGCCTTTCCCCCATCCAGCCTGTCTGGGCCACCTCAGCATCTTCTTTCCCCTCTTCTCTCACAGAGAGTTTCTACCTTGCAAAGCTGGTAGCTGGATTCTCATGATACAGAATCTAGAGTGTTACTGGGCAGGAGAAGGAGGAAGAGATGGGATGGAGCCAGAGGAGAAGGTTTCCAGGGAGATTACACAAACAACAAAGGAGATGTGAAGGAGGAGGTGACCGGGAGGAAGAGCTGCTAGAAAGCTATGAACACTGTCCTGATTGGAGGATCCCACTGTTAAAACTTCTTTTGCTCTGGACTTTGTTTTGGATGACAGTGTTGCTTGGTGACCTAAATACACAGAGAAAGACTCTACAAACGTCACAACATTTCCATCTCCTTGCAAGGGAAACCAGAAGCCTCCAAGAGAATCACTGTAGAGAACAGTCAGATTCAGGATTTTGCTCTTAGAAGTCAGTGTTCAACATGATGTTTCCAAGGTTGGAATTCCACACGGGGTGCATGCTGGGAAATCTCAGGAGAAGAGGGACTTTGCCCTGATTGATTCTGTGTCTCTAGTGACTGAGATATCAAAAGCACAATATCTATTTTTTGAATGAATGACCATTGACTGAATAAATGAAAGAAGCTGTTTACTCAGGGGACATCTGATCCCTGCTGAGTGGCTGCGGGTTGTTTAGGGAATTGTGCCCTGGGCCAGTCCTGGGGAAATTTATCAAAACTTTCTGAGATACGTAGAAAAACACAATAACATATATGAGTAGCTTAGAGTTGAGAAAAGATGTACAACTGTGAGGGAAGTTGGGGTACTAGAGACAGAAGTGAGTTCTTTGTAATTCACTCATCCGTGGCTCATGACATTCTGAATAGGATACAGAAGAGGGGGCTGAGACAGTGTGTGTCTAGGGTCATTGGTTCTCACTGGAGAGAGAAACACTGACTCTCCACAGGACCTGAAGTGTTCGACGCAATGTGAAGAATTTATGCTGCCAGGCACTATACAGCATAAAAATATTATTCTAAAAATATTATAGCTACCATTAACTCATCCCATCTTTTAATTTTTCTTAATCACACAAAAAAGTGCAGTGCTAGGCTCTGGAACAGTAGAATCAAGGGTGTGACTGGTCCCCACCTTCAGCAGCCTGGATCAGATGGGAAGGAGGGAAAGAAAGATCCCCGGCAGGAGGAGACAGAGCCTGGTCTGCTTTGTCACCTTCTGTCTCTCCTATGCAGTTCCGTGTGCCACACCACTCTGCCTGGGAGCGAGCTGATTATGGACCGGAAGCTCTACAGACCAGGGGCTCAATAAACCTTTCCTCCTTGAACTCATGGGTGTTGGGTATTTTGTCTCAGCTGTGGGAAAAATAAGGAAGCCAGCTACCAACAGAGAACTTTATCTCATCACTCACGACTTGTCAAGTATGTCACTGGCACGGTCTCAAAAGTTGTGTCATTTAAGAAAGAAATGAGAAATCCTGGTTCACTTTGGTGAAGAGGTTTACAAAATGACAAATCGTCAGCCCTCAGGAAGGTTGAGGTAGGAGAATTATGAGGATGAGAGCACACTGTGCATCTGAAGGACTTGGGAAGAACTTGACTCAAAGAATGTTTAGAAAGACTCTGGGGTCGTAGCTCCATAGGCTGGTCCTGAACAACACACATATGCACACATACACCCACAACTACACACACACACACACACACACACACACACACACACACACACACGCATGCGCGCGCCTAATTGCTCCAAGAAAAAACATCTTCACCTTTTCATTGGAGGTAGGCCTGTGTTTACTTGAAAAAATAGCACAGAAGAAAGCCACGAGGTGAGGGTGCTGTGCTGTATTCAGACTTGACACTGATTCCACTTGATTTTTTCTTTCTTTCTTTTTTTTTTTTTTTTGAGACAGGGTCTCACTTTGTAGTTCAGGCTGGCCCTGAGCTCAGCCTCAAACTCACATCACAGCAATCCTCCTGCCTCTGCCTCCTGAGTGCTGGGATTACAGGCGTGAGCCACCATGCCTGGTACTGTGGTATGTGGTACTGATTGCTGCTGGGTGTGAGTCTCCACGCCCAGTATTGTATGTGGTTACCGGGGGCTCGAACTTGGGCCTTTGCACTTGCCAGAACCACTGAGCTAAATCCCTGGCCCTTCCACTTGATTTTTATTGAGTGCAAAGAAACCATTTACCATCAGAAATAGTTCAGACAAGAGCAAATAAGCCACAGAGATATGAAAACATTTTGGAAAATTTAAATAATTTTTGTTAACATGCAAAGAAAGACACTAGTATCCTGTTGAATGTAAGCTAATAATTTATTTTGCTATGAAACAAGGAGGCAACTGGAATAATAATGGACAATTTAGAATGGGGTGTGTGACATTCAAAAATCAAATGCACTATCCAAAGTAGGAATCTCCCACCTGTCTCACCCTTCAAGAAACCATAACACACAGCAGGAAGACAGACAATGTTATGAGACAGTGTGGAATAGCAGGCACGCAAAAGTCTTTATTGTTGCAAGTTCTGCCAGTGGCCCATCACCCTCTGAATAGATAAAAGAAGACACTCCAGGATTCCTGCCTACAGAAGACAAATATGGACAATTGAACATCTGAAACCTCAGCATGACCCTGCAGATGCCTGCTTCCACCCTCTGGAGTCCTCCAAAGACTCATCCCATTTGAAAAATCTTTGTAGTTCACACCTGGTCTTGTGGATCTTCTTGCTGATACTCTGTGTGTGTATCCCAAGGACCCAAACGATGTGTGTACTCATCCTAGGTACCTGCCAGTAATCAGAGTGTTAAAGGTGATGGAATGGACTTGGGAGATGCAGCACTATCAAGAACTGGGCTGTCTTAGAAATTCCTCACCACTACTGGGAACCACACCAAGCCAACGCCGGAAATCCAATGGTGTTTTTCATGGTCAGGAAGAAGAAAAGTAGAATTCTTCCATGGGATAAGCGTTATATGTCCAACACAGACAATCAAGATCCTGGCTGAATGAAAGGTTGAGGCGCATCATGAGAAAAGGGAAGACAGGAATGCACCAACCCCTCTGTGGCCCAATAGAGTCACATCCCACACAGACTAAGGAGGGAGGAGTTCTAAGATGCTCACTTCCAACATCTAGTATCATTCCTATCAACCAGCCAAAATCATCCACCCACACACCCTCGGGCTGCACGAATGCACACACACATGCACACACACACACACATACACACATATATTAAATCATTCGAGTGGCTACCACTAGATGCATGCACAGACATAATGGGTACTATACTGGAGTGGGGCTGCACAAAATAAATGTGAATTCTTGTGAGTACCAGAGCCCCGGACCTTAGAAGGATGAAGTTTTGCAGAACCAGAGAATAATGTGAAACACATACCAGACGTAACGAGTAGAGAAGGGCCAGTCTTCCGAGGCCCAGTGTGTGAGTGTGTGTGTGAATGTGTGTGTGTTGGGGGCTGTGAGGCTGGGGGAAGAAGCAAACAATGGTGACAGTTGTATACTAACCTAATCACTAGAGAAGAAAAGGAGAATGCAAGTAGTCTAACTCTTCGTGAGATATCTGGGAGGGGACTAAAGCCTGTGGAGAGCAGAAGGACTCACAGGAAGAATTCCGTCTCAGGAAGGAGAAGTGCGATGGTAGCAGCCAAGTGGGAAGCTGGCCTTCTGGGCAAGGTGACCCCACAGATGCTTCCGTCCATGCTTCTCAAGTCCTCCAACACTCACTCTATTGAAAAAAAATCTGTGGATTCCATTCCCTGGTCTCCAGGTTCTTCTGACTGACATTGTTCGTGTATCTCAAAGGCCCAAGCAGTGTGTGTACCCATCCTAGGCACATCTATCAATATCCAAAGTGCTAAGGTAATGGGACGAACCCAGCATGGTGGGTCCAGCTATAATCTCAGCGCCTCCTAGGCAGAGTGAAGAGTTTACCTTGAATTTGAGTCTCGTCTGGGCTACACAGTGAGTTCGCAGGCAGCCTGAACTACAAAGCGAGATTGTGTCCAGAAAAAATAAAATGATGGAATGGACTTGGGAAATGGACTTGATTGTTTTGGAAGTTTATCACCAGATAACCACACCAAACAATGACAGGATACTCAACAGATCAGAAAGAGACAGCATAGCAGTGTTTTTTTATGCAACAATTTTTTTTTAATCAGGCACAGACCCTGTAAATTGTAATTGTGTATAAATTTTATTAGCATCAACAAGAATCATAAAACTGAAATGTTTTATTCAGCATATTATTTGATTAAGTCATGTTCAACGCAGATTAAACAAAGATAAATTCTAAGATGTTGGTCTAAAGACATTATGCTCATTTGAAAAAGCTATTATCGTCCTTTGCAGTGAAGTGAAGCTATATACAGATAGATTATTACTCATGTTGAATAAGTTGGTTGTGAATCAGATCAACATACAAAACCTCTTATTTCTAACCCTTGAATAAAATATTTGAGATATTGTAAGTAAAATAGTCCAGATACAGTTTAAAGAAATATGAAAATTGTACTGAAATATACAAGTGGCATGTAATTCAAAAGGGCTGCTTCATTTGAAAAAGAAAGAATAAATATATTTAAAGCATGAGGAATAGTTTTCTTTTCCTTAGGATCTTCCCCTTGGGTGGTAAGCTGAAATGGGGTCTCATTGTGTGCTCCACGTGGCTGCTGTTGGTAGGAATTGGTCTCCTGGTCCAGAACAGGATGTATAGCATCTCCTAGGGCACTAAGTTGGCATAATCTTCATGTTGAAAGGCTTTTGTGTCACTCAGGCTGTCATGTGGACTGCTTGTTTCCTGTTTGTGGGCCTGTGTGCACTGTCATAGATCTCAGGTGTTCCCTAGGAGGTGACATCATGTCTGTCTTAGTGGTTGAGTGACCCAAAGTTGTGGCTTCTCTGGCATCAGTGTCTCAGCTGTGTTAAAATTTCTCTCTTGGATCCTTGAGTCTTCCTCAAGCAAAACTAGATAAACTCTTGATTTCTGATTTTGTTCCAAATCAAGCTAGGGAAGGCAGTAATAAAATGTCATACCATGTCCCACCCCTCAGAGCAGGTTTTGGTGCTAAGAGCATTGGCTATACTTGCTTGTTCTGTGTGGGCAAACACTTTTATGGGTCTTTAAAAGTTGCTGAATATCTCTTTCTTAGGAAAATAATTATGTCTGTAAATGAATTGGAATCTTGATTTCATAGGATTTTCACTGGGCATTTGATTCTCTGAATTGTAGAATTATAGGCAATCATCCAAAATAAACCTGATTCTAGAATGTCCTTCATTGAGACTGTGGCCTGTCAGTTCAGTGCAACAACCAGAAAAATTTTAGGATGGGTCCGTAGATGCACTTTTTAGATGTTCGTAGAATGCCTCACACTCTTTATTGCTTCCATTCTTGATGAATACAAAGTCAGTGGAGAACTCATAAAGTAGTTACTTCTTCTTATTAAAAGTAGCTTATGTTCAAAGTCTTTTTTTAGGAGTTCCGAGAAGATTATAATAAAGAGCTTTATCTCATCACTCCTATTTTGTGTCAGCTTATGTGGTTATTGACACTACTTTTATTTATGAGAGAAATTGCACATATGCTCATTCTGGTCTCCAGTTAGTGAGATTAGATTTCTCTGTGTTACCCAATGTTGTTGTTTCAGAAAGTACCTTATTTTTTTTCTAAGTTTCTTGCTTACTCAATGCTGATTATGTTTCCACACATGTTATGATTGTTTATGTAGGATTTTCTGTGTAGTAGCTGTTTTGCTGTCCTTATGTATTTTGGCATTGTTTCTTATTTTTAAATTTTTAAAATTGATTTTATTGGTACATTGTATATATACATTATAATCATAGTCAACATTGAGAATTTGTACCAGTACATGCCAATATTTAATTCTCATTTTTCCCATTTGATTTTTAGAATTTCCCACTACATACATGTATGAAAACGGCCCATTTCATTTTAATGTGTCATTCTGCGTATTCCTTATTGTAGCTTTTGGTAAACATTCTTAGTGGTAAAATGGCTTCAAATTTATCATGTTTGCTCTTTATTGCTTTGTTTTTATGCTTTGTTCTTTACACTTCCTATTCTAGGATAATTTCTATGGCATCTCAGAGTTTAAATCTTTACCTCTCAGAATTTAAACCTTTGAATCCAGATGTGATAGGTTACCTTGAACTCATGAGACAGAAATCAAATTTTATTTTCCCTATGTGTACAAATGTCTTGACACTTTTTATTAAAGACTTCACATATTCCCATGGAAATCTATCATTTCCTGTGTTACATAGTTTTTTGGTATGAGTGGACTTTGCCCCTGTCAGGCTCCTCCCTATCTGTGGTCTTGGTTGGTAAGGTCACTAGGAAATACTTTGATGACTGTGGAGAGGGCAGAATGACATAACTTTCTCATAGGAAAAAGAGAGAAAGTTAGGTTTATAATAGAATTGCAAAGGTGCTTCATCTTTAGAAGTAATATTTTCTGAATTATTAAAAAAAAAAAACCCACGCACAAACACCTCCCATTCTCTTTAAAATGCAAGTATTTCCTGAATGCTACATGAACATCTTTTAATGTTTGGCAAATAATTTTCTTTGTGAAGTAAATGGAAAACACAAATTTGTTTTAAGGAAAGCTGCTTTTTAAATACTCAGGTAGGAGATAGCTTTGTAAGTCACTAGTAGAGGGCTTGTGTGGCTGTGGGAGTCCTTGTATTTAATCTCTAACACTTAAAAATTTTTAGTAGCTTGTTTGTGAAAATGAAGTTGGTTAATAAAATTCTAAGTGATAGCATTACAATTAACAACTTCAACATAATTAATTAGTTTTCTGGGCATTTATGTCAGCTGCTTTACTGAGACTTGTCTGTGTGATGCAAGTCTCAGGCAAATGCTATGCACATATTCAACCAGCTGTTATATCCTTGGCCTTCACTGGAGTGCTTTGAATGTGATCTTTCTCCGTTTAGAAGGGTGAATTAAGAGGATTATGAGCTTGAGGCCAGCCTGTACTTATTGAATCAGACCTGGTTTAAAAATCCAAAGTGGAAGGGAATCTTTTTCCATCTTCAAAAAAACTCAGGCTTTGACTTTTTCCAAAATTTAACACCTACTTTATATTGGCTTCAAGAGTCACATACAAATTACTTTGTTTTAAATCAAGGATTTCTTTTTAAAATCTCTGTATTTTTTCCCTACTAAAACCCTACTTGAGCCAATGTGTGGGGCAGATCAAAGCAGAGGGTCAGAACCTCATTGATGCAGTAGTGGAGGGAGAGAACAGGGGCCGGATCAGTTCGCAGACCTCCAGACCTGGCTCTGTGCACTGTGAGGACCCTGAGGGGCCCGGCCCTTGTTCAAGGTGTGAGTTCTGCACCTTATATAGGTCATCACTTCCTTGCTGAGAAATCAGCCCTTTTCATGGCACCCCTCAACTAGTGCTACATTGTACAGGTTTCTCTGATTTTAAGACAAGCACTTGGTCTTTTTCCTACCTCTTAGTTCTTTTTATTGTCCTGCCTCGCTGCCTTTCGTAATTAGCTTTGGAAGGATATAACTAGTGAAAATGACCTGGAAATCCATATTTTAAAAAACTTTCTAGTTTGAACAAATTAATAACAACTTTAATAAACAGACTTTATTGCCCACGAATAAAAATATCAGTGGGGCTTTCCCTGAGAAGACTGTGATGAATCTCTCTCTCTCTCTCTCAGTGGCAACAGTGCTTGCTGCTTGGAGTAGTTCAGGCTTTGACAAGGACCCGTGACAGTTCTTGAAGATGCTCTTGGTCTCTGTGTAGCATCTTCCTAGGGAGGAGAGCACCAAGCTGGGTGCAGTCTGGGTCAATTTTGGATGAATAGCACACATAGCTCCCGTGGCATTTGGTGTGGTCAGAGGGGAGCCCAGTGGTGCTCATAACAACAGTGGAAACTCTCTCCATATATAGGCATCAGAATTCTGCATCTGCTTACACTCAAATGGGAGATTCCAGGCCCAGGTGTCATAAGAATAATATAGATTTACCATTACGCAGAATTAATCTTCAGTCAGTTCTACTCTTCAGGATTTTCATGGGCTATGTCACATATCAGAAGGAGATGAAGAATTGAACTATTCTGGAGTAAAACACATAACTATATTCATGACGAGTGTTGTTAGGACTATCGTAATATGTCTTGCTCTGAGTTACCAAGATAGAGACCCTCACAGGCCACACTGAGTAGTCTTCAGAGCCTGTGATTCCTGGGAGCGGCGAAGCTGAGGAGGGGTACAGAAGAGGCTACTCGGATGTCAAATGAAATCACAGGACAGCAAAGGGGTCCCGCATTTGCATTTTAGAACATAACACAAAATAAATGCAATGTAAAGCATATCTGTTTTGCTATTGTTTTCGGATGTGGGAGAATGTTGCTTTGGTCAAAAATGTGAAGATACATAGAAAAGTATAAGAGAAGGGAAAGCCCTTGGTCACTGGGAGCCAGAAAAATAATAGAGTATGACTTTTTCTGTTGTCTGTGAGTCAGGCTGGTAAAAGCGAAGCCTGCTCACAGGACGTGCCCCTCTCCACTCAGGGTCTGTTGCTCTGTCTTCTGACTGTATGGGGGAAATCATTCAACTGCCATTCCTGGAAGCTTCTTAGAGAACAGCTTGCAAAAAGTGAAACACACTTTGAATTACAGAAACAGCCCCAGTTGTTCCGTCTGCAACTCCTTAAGGGAAGTTTGTGCCCTGGACACAGTCCTGTGGAAATGGAATAATCGGGGTCAGAGTTGCCTGATGTTGAAGAATGAATTCGAGGACCGAGGAGATCAGCAAGAGGAGTGTTTTCTGAGAAGAGAGAAATGACTCCCAATAATTGGAAGAGAACCTGAAATTGGGTTGCCACAGGGACTCAGTCTAGCAGTTTTTATGCCAAAAAGTGACCAGGGCTCAGACCATTCCCTGTCCAAACAAGTTCAACTGAAACCAGTTTATTTAAGATAAAAACAGGCCTACAAAGATTCCGAGGCTTGTAGCATGCATCCGTCTGCAGGAGCCTCTTGGCCACCATCCTTTCCAAACTGTTCATCAGAAGAGCAAAGAGAGAGGAAAATGTTTTCCAGACAAGTAGGAGAGGAGCTATCACAGTGGGCATCCACCTCCTTGCTGTCATCATGTTTCTTACAGCCCCGGATGTCACTGCCCACCAGGTTTTTGTTAACTCTGACCTCAGGCTCCTGCTCACCTGACCAAGGCCTGACCTTCCTGACCCTACCTTGGGCCCAATGGCTCTCTAGCTGCCTGCTAATTTGCTTGTCTGCCAAAAAAATACTAATTAATAGTGGAACGCTAGGCAAAAATAATTGTTCTCATTACCTTTCCTTCTATTTTCTCCTAACTCTGTGTTTAATCTCCCTATCCTGGCATGCAGGTGGAGGACAGTGGGTCTGCAGTTACAGTGAGGTGGCTTTTAATTCAGTGAAGTACTCTGAGGGCCCTGAGTGTCTCAGATGGCTGGGAAGCTTTGAGGGTACTAAGCCAGGGACATGCTAACATGGTCACAGTCGGGGAGCAGCACCTTGGACCAAATACATTAAAATGTACCCTTTAGCATGTTCTCTCTCTCTTTGAGTGTATCACATTTGGTATAAAGTTTATGAAAGGGATTTTATAAAGTTGACAATCATTAGAAATTCATGATGTAGGGATATTAACTATAAGATGTCATTGTTTATGTGAGGGGTGAGTGGCAGAGCTCAGGGTGACCTAAATCAGCTTCCTACGGCCACTGGAAGAAGCTACTTGGCTTAGACCATTATTTATTCTCTCACGATTCAGAGAGCAGAGTCCACTAACAGGTTCCCTGTGTTAGAATGAAGGTGTGACCGGGGCCTGCTCCTGTGGCGGCTCTCAGGGAGAAGGTTCGTATGTCTCCAGGCTCTGCAGGTGGCCAGCACTCCTGGCAGGTGGCCGTGTTGCTCCTATTTCTGCCTCCTCTCCATGGTACCTTCTTCTCTGCATGTACAATTTCTTTCTGTCTCTCTTACATAGACCCCTGAGATAATACAGCCAACCCTCATAATCCAGGATCATCTCCTCGCTTCTTAGCATAACCCTACCTGTGATGGTCCTTCTTCTAAAGAAAACAACATGTACAACTTCTAGAGATCAGGGCTTGCTATCTCTGCGGGCTCCACTCAACCCCCCTAGCAGAATGTTATATTTTCTGTTTTTTAAAACTTTATCAATTTTGACTCGGCAAGATGCTCATGTATGTATGTTACCATTGATGCATTTTTACCACTTTAAGTGGCTTGTGGGTCTTCACAATCTCCCAACCTGAGCATCTTGCTCACAGTGGATTCACTCCCAGGCAAACAATTCCCCCAGCACAATGAGGAAGCCCTCCCCTGGCCTGTAGTTGAGATAAATGGGAGGACTATTAGGAGGCGTGGGTGCAGAGCAGAGTCCTCGACAGAGAGAGCCCTCGGAGTCCATATTCAGGTGAAGAGACAGAAATCCAGACAGTGACACTGAAAGCCAAGCCTGGTTCCCATGAGACCTCGTGCCTTGGCCCCACCCTGAGCATCTGCCACTTTCGGTGTCTGTTGTAAAGCACCACGAATGGCTTTTCCAGCACTGTTTCTGCTATTTACACTGTGCTGTAATTAAAGGACCTAGGGCCTTCGTCTGGAAGCTTTATCCTAACTAGGAATTTGTACCTCTGTCCGTGTCAACATGGTTCGACCCCAGGAATGAGGACAGAGACACACAAGGTCCTTGGAGATCACCCTGCACTCTGCTCCTTTGGCCAGTCCCTTTCTCTACCCACAAACTTGCTCTCTGCTTCCACATCCAGTCTCAATAGCAAGAGAAACGTGAGTAGTCTGCTAGTTGGTTCTCATGTAGAGAAAATGGCTGATGTTCCTCCCTCTCCTTCTTTCCTGCTGCCTCTGGTTTCCTATACACACTTCAGGTGACATTCAGGCAGCTCCTGTATATCATCAATTGGTCTCTGCTCTTTAAAAGTAGTCATTTTTGGTGACTCGTGCTTCAGCAATTAAAGTGCACAGTACAATCAAAATTCCAACTTCAAACTCAATTAAAACCTTTCCCCTTCCTCAGTAATCTGGTCCTGATCTGTGAGTTGGGAGCTGCTAGGGGAACAAAGGTCACAGACATTTTCATCTGTACAGTTTTCTGCTTTCCTATGCTCAGCAGGAAAAGGAGGAGTTCAAGGCAGAGGCGCAGAGTTGTCCCTACCCTGAGCTGTGTCCACAGAACCACTCGTGCTTTCTGCTGCTTCTGAATATCAGCCTCACTCTCCCAGCTGCCTCGTGGGCAACACACGCTCGTCCACTGGCCAGCCACCCGGCAGCTGGGACCTCTCCCTCTCTCTAGCCGTGGTGCTTCTGAACTGTGTCTGCTCACCAAAGCTCCTGCTTCATAGTTTTCTCAGGAAAAACCCCTATATTAAGCTCTGCTAGCAGAGGGAATGTAACTCCCTGAGTGTTTGCCCTTCTCTCTGCTGGGCGAGGTTCTTCTCCCGTGGTGGCGTCTCACTAGCTTCATGTGCAGAATGTGTGTCAGTGTCCAGGTCCACGCAGCATCTAACTCAGGGACCCATCTCATCTTTAGCAAGAAGTATTACCTCATGGGATCCTCTTCATGCGCTTCCCCAAGGCCTGACCTCGATGGCAGAAATCTACCTGGCTTTGTGTGCACAGATTTCCTGAGGACCTCTCTGCCATGTCTGATGTGCTGTCTTAGGGTTTCTAGAGGACAGAACCAATTTTGTACCTCTAAGTGGTACCTCATTGTGCTGCCTCATCTGCCTATGCGGTCTGGAAAGCCAAAGAAACCAGGAGCTGCCAACCCTGGACCTGGAAGTCTCTGGTCCAGACCAAGCTTAGGAGCTTCTGGATGGCTGTCGGTGGAGTCTGACACTCAGGGATGGTGGCACAAGCAGGTGGGCCTGCTTGTGAAGAACTGAGCTTGCCCACCCCCGAGCTCTGGAGACCATGGATTTCTATGATGTGTGATAAGATTTCTTCTTCCTTTGTTTGCATTTTAAAGAAGAAAACCTTCATAGGGTGGAGTGCTCAGCAGTCATGCACATACCTGGCACCTGGGATTTAGCCTTAACTTCACTACGGGAGTACTGATAAATGTCCATATTTAGTGTAATAAAAGGGGCATTCCTAAAGAAGAGGGGTGGTTGGAAAATCTAAGCCATGGTAAATCAGGTGTATTTGTGGTATTATCTCTTAGATAAGGGTAGGTGGTAGCAAAGTAGATAAGAATTAGGCAGATATAAACTAGAGGCAAAACATGAGGACAATTCAATAAGGATTTCAATATTAGGCAAGAAACAAAGGATCTTTAAATTTTCCTGACAAAGAAACTGATGTTTAGAGGTAAGATTTGTCTGACATTTGGTATGTGTTAGCTTCCTGTCACTATATTGAAATACCCAAGTTAAGTAATTTTAAAATAAAAAAGATTGTCTTGGTTCCTAGTTCTGGAAATGTCCAAACTAAGTGGCCTCTTTAGTTTTGGACCTCTGGCAAGAGCCTGGGTCCCCTGTTCCCTTTGATGCTGTGCCTCTAGTGACAGGAAAACCTTCCATGTGTCCCATTTTCCCAGCACATAAAAGCACCATCCCAGGACCAGGCTGTTAGCACGCAGCTCACCCCTCACAGAGCTGATCCCCTGCACTCTGATCTCTGGGTGGAGAGGACTGCTGTTGCTTTCCTTGGGCAGTACTGCCATCCACTGTGCGGATTGAGCTCATGTCTGCCAGGAAGAGCCACGTGGTCCTCCAAGAGCCTTGCAGAGACAAATGTTTCCCATAAGGAAAGGGGTGCAGATAGACAGTTCTATCACACGTCCTCACAGTCTTGGGGTGAACTGTCCCTGCAGAACCCCCTGCCACCTCCCTTCCTACATTTGCATGAATACCCTGAAAAGGAATGGCAGACTTGCTGCTGTCCTCTGAGACAGAGAGGGTGAGGTGTGCAGGCCTGTTGATGTCTCCTTGGTATTTTTAGCCTGGTGAGAAGCACACTCCATTTTCTTCCACGTGAGGCTGTGTGCGCCCAACACAAGCCCTGTGGGAGGAGACTGGAAATGGTCCTGGGTCTCACCTTCTCCAGGGTAGGAAAGCCCTTGTGTTATCTGTCAGACAGACCTTACAGATGACAGTATGAGTCAGTCGGTAAGCCATGTCGCTCTTGGGAAATGTGTGTTGCCCCTAGGGCTGCAGTGACAGTCACTCATGCAGGATGTCAGTAGACAAAGTACAACCTTGCCCTACTGAGCCCGCCAGTCTCATTGGTGGCTTCAGTGCTAGATTACAGCTTTTTTGCTTAAAATGAGTTGAAGTAAGGTGCATGCTCTGAGGTGTACATCCAGAGGAAGGAGGCATTGTGTGTGCATGTGTGTGTGTGTATGTACATTATGTGCATCGCACATGTGATGAATGCAACTTTTCCCAGCAAGCTGACAACTTTGGGCAGGCAACTGGACTGTGGGAAGACACAGGAGACCCCGCTGCCTTCGGGCTGCACCACAGTACCCTTGCCACCCCTGTGGGGCAGTATCAGAGAGGTCGCCAGGGCCGAGGCTCCTGCTCCTGCCCAGTGATGGCTGGCCCCACTCTGCAGTGACAGTGGAGTGGTCCCTGAGCACCTTCTCTGCTCAACCTGTTCCAGACACAGCATTTGCTGTTCCCTCCTTGAGGGTCTTGGGAGGAGGCCAGAAGGACCAGGGTCTCCATCACTGCCTGGTGGGAATGGAGATGCCTCCACCTTGGTGTCAAGAGGCTGAGGAGGTAAAATCAGAAGGATGCCACTTTCTGAGTCACAGCAGCATCCCAGAGGCTGAGGGTGGGCCTGGGATTCTCATCCCATAAAACTGAGTGAGCCTGGACACATGCACCCAAAGCAGTCCAGAGAGGGCAACTTCATGCTTGCATTTCTAATACTAAAGACAAAAAACACATTAGAAGCAGAGGCAACAGTGACTTGTCTACAAGGAGCAGCAACATCATGACAAGCAGATTCTTCATCAAAAACTAGAGGTGGCAGTGAGTGGCACACACGTTTTCAAACACCAAGAGTCCGTCTCATATATGGATTCCACATATATGGAAAAAGTCCTGAGGAACCAAAGAGGATCAAGAGAGTCCCAGGAAAATGAATACTAAGAGAATGTACTGCTGGTGGACCTGCCAGGAAAGAATGGCTGAAGCAGATGGTCAGTACTGGGAGAGGGGTTATGGTAGTGGTGCTTCTTGGTGAGTTGTAAGACATTAACCATTTATCAGATGCATGTGTCAGTATTTCCTTCCATTGCATGTGTTGCCTTTACATTTTGCTGAGTTTTGTGCTCACGTTATGTTCTGACAGTGAGGCAGAAGCAACCCTGGGAAGGAAGGAAGGCTTTTCAACATGTGGCGCTGGAGGGGGCCGACCTGCACAGGGCAGAGTGAACCAGAGCTGATCTCACACATTTTACCATCACGGGACAAAGGGTAAGATGTAAAATCACAAATCTTTAGAAAACGTGGCAGAGGATCTTTGGGATTAAGGACTAGACAAAGAAACTATGACAACACTAAGTGCGTGATCTATCCAAGGAGAAACCAACTGGACTTCATGAAAATTTAGTAAACTTGTTAAATAAATGCAAGACAGGCTGCTGCAGAAGGAATAGAAATTTGCCAAACACAATCTGAGGACAGTACTGACATCTAGTGTGCTAAAGTATTTCTCAAAACAACACAGAAGGAAAAAAAAACAATTTGGAGGGGCGCAAAAGGCAGAAGAGAACATTTCAGCACAGAAGGAATGTAAGTGGTAAATAATCACATGATGGATGCCCAGCACCACCTGCCCTCACAGAGATACAAATGAATCCATGGCCTGAGGTTCCTATTTCCTGCCAGCAGAGTCAAAGAAAGCCAGTGATGGCACCAGTGCTGGGCAGTACACTGAGACAGGGCCACTCCAGGACTGGTCTGACCTAAAACAACATCAGCTTTTGCTTTCAAAGCTTTACATGAAGTAGTGTCATACACTGGTACAAATTCTCGACATTGAGTGTGATCACGATGTGTTTATATAATGTACCAATAAAGATATGATTTTTTTTTTTAAAAAAAAGCTTCACATGAATATCCTCTATAAGCAAGCAGTTGCATTTCTGGGCACTTATCCCAAGAAATAAAAATGTGTGTTGACACAAAAACCAGCCACAGATGCTTTATTTTTAAGTATCCCCAAAATGGAAACAACCTGCATATCCTCCACTGAATAAATGGCTAAAAAAAATGCAACAAATGGAGTACTACACAGCCACTGAAAGGAGCAGACAGGAGCACAAGGACATAAGTGCTTCCACCAGGTGTCATTCGGAGGGAAGAAGCCCTCATAGGATGATTTTTATGTTACAAGACACTCTGGAAGTGGGGAGTACAGAACAGGGAGAACATGAGCGCTTGCCAGGTTCAGGAGGGGTGTAGGCAGGAGGGTGACAGAGATGACTGTGGAAGGGGAAAGAAGGGGTGTGGGAAACATTGCAAGCTCTGCAAGATGTCACTGTCAGCAGGTGCTGGGCAAAGAGACCACAGGACCTCTGCTTTATTTCATGCATCTGGGTATTAATTTTTTTTTTTTTGAGACAAAGTCTCAATTTGTAGTTGAGGCTGGCCCTGAACTCAGCCTCAAACTCACATCACAGCAATCCTCCTGCCTCTGCCTCCAGAGTGCTGGGATGACAGGCATGAGCCACCATGCCCGGCACTGTGGTATGTAGTACTGATTGCTGCTGGGTGTGAGTCTCTACACCCAGTCTGGTTACCGGAGATCTAACCTGGGCCCTTGTGTTTGCAAGACAGGGGCCGAAACCACTGAACTAAATCTCTGGCCCCCAGGTATTAATTTATAATGATCCTAACTCAGCTTAATGAAAGATAGTCACTAGTGAAAATAAAAGAGGATTTCCCTTCTAATGTCTCCAAGGAAGTGAGAGATGAGGTCCAAATGGGTAAAGTTCTCAGAACAGGGATGAGACATTCACATTAATTTCAAATCAAACATTTGTTCTTTTATTGCAGAAATCACTTGAAGCATAGATAGTTGAATAGAATCCTAAACACAAGGTGTGACTCAAATGTATAGTGGATGATGGAAATTGTAAAATGTACTACAGTAAAAGATACATTGCCACGAATCCCTTCAGAATCCTCCCTCTTCTTTTGCGCACACTCATCCCGTCATGCTTGGCAATGTCTGAAGCAGCTGTGGAGTCTGTCCTCAGGGTCCCGATGAGGTCTGATAAATGCAACGGCCCCCGCTGCCGAGCGCCCCCTAGCGGAAAGGCAGGCTCGTGACAGCACGACCAGGAGTCCTTGTCCATCTCCCCCACTGCGCCCAGCACCTACAGTTCAACTGAATACAAGCATGAGAGAGGACTTGGAGAGATGAAGAATTATTTTGAAGGGGACCAATAGCAACGTCTGTCACTGTAAAAATATGGTTTAAAATGTAAATATTCACCATGCTTTTCAATAACTCCTCTTATGCTCATGTTATTCAAGTTTTGGATCAAGAGAGACAAACTCAGCGAAGGGAAAAAATATGGAAGGGATGGATCCAACCTCTGGACAGGGGAATGTTCCGAGCCGCCTGACCCAGCTTCTGCCAGTAGGGGGCGCCAGAGTCCCAGTTAGCACGGCAGAGCTGAGCGAGCAGGTGTAGAGGGCCCTAGGATGAAAGGGAAGCGGAGGCTTGCAGTCAGGTGGGAGCAACGTTGCTTTACGGATGGGTTTTTTACCTGAATGCCTGATCCGGCAGGCGAATTGTGACTGCGTTGTTTAAAGCCCTGGGGGTCAGTTAATGAAGATTGGTCATTACTTGGCCAATCAAGAGAGGGGGCAGGTCATGAAATGCATGCTTGAGGAAGATGATTCTGCGGAGACCCGGTTTCTACTTGTCCCAGGCGAGCCTCCTCCTGCCTCAGCTTAACCTTCGCAGGCCCAGACTAAGTACTGTGTGTGGGAGGGTATCCAATGTCCCTGAAGGTGAGGACGACTTCCACGCTCCAAACACCAAGGCCTCAGAGAGCCTGTCCCCAGACCTTTGGCCATTTCCGTTAGACTGGAGCTGTAAAAGGAATCAAAGATGAGAGAGGGTGCTGGGAAGTGCCGTGGCCGTGAGACTGCTAAACGGAATTCTTTTCAGAACTGACGGAGCTCAGCTAGGTTGTGTACACCAGTAATCCCAGCCTTCTGGGAGGCTGAGGCAGGAGGATTGCACGTTTGGACAACTTAGGGACTTACAGAAACTGTCTCAAAATAAAAATTAAAAACCCTGATAGCCCCCTCTGAGTCCCCACGCTCTTTGGCGGTGCTTCCCTTAACCACACCTTTTTTTTCCACCAAGTTCTGAAAATATCTTTATACTATGGCACCAGATTAAATATCGTATTAAAATTGAGAATCATGATACATGACAGATACAAATTCTCAATGAAGAATATGACCATAATGTATTCCCAAAATGTATCAATAAACTCAAAGAAAGGAAATATTTTAAAAAATACCTGTTACACAGAATAGAGTATACACACCAAAAATTTCAAACAATGTAATGGCAAAGTAAAAAGCAATTAACAAAACTAAATTTGTCTAGAAATGGACTTCAGAAGCAGGGCCTCGGCAGGGGGAGCACAGAGCACAGGATAGGGAACCGGCAGAGGGAGGGGCAGGGAGCGAAGACAAGAGCTTCCTGCCAGCCCCAGGGAGGCTGAGGCTTCCAGCCAGGAGAGCCCTCCGGCCCTTCCAGATCTTTCTCTCTTCTTTACTCCGTGTCTCCTGTTGGCAGGGGCCACGTTCGTGTGTGGAGCTGGTGCGCATGCCTAACCCACCAGCCTTCTTTTCACTTCCCCTCCCCCTCCGGCTCTTGTATTTGAGATAGGGTGGGTAGGGCTATGGGAAAAAATGAGAATTAAGTTGTGTCTTATACTGGTACAAATCCCCATTATGGAGTGCAATCATGATGTGTATATTTAATATACCAATAAAGATTTAAAAAAAAAAAAAAAGAAGACCTAGAAAAATCATGACCTGTCCCAGCCTTCACAAAGGGTGGGACAAAGTCCTGCGAATTCTATTCGAGGGCAGGTGGGCAACGTACGGCAGCACCGGCACCGGGCCTCATTTCCCTTCAGTGGTCTGAGGGCTCGTTCTTTGCTGCACGCTGGCCTGGAGCCTGCGGTACACAGGTGTTGTGGTCCTTGGGAGATGTGCTTTCCCTTCTGACCTTCAGCATGCGCGGTGGGCTGATAAGGCAGAGCAACACAGGACCACCACCCACAGTCACATGAGAGGAGATGAGGGACCTGTGCGCCCTGGACTGAGCCACATCCTGGACTGTACCCGCCAGACCTGGGGCTGCCTGGGGTCTCTTAGCAGATGGTACCGGCATCTGTTTGGCTTGTCTGAAGAGATCCTCAGGAAGTCCTTCTTGCACCCTCTTTTCCCACATCCTCCGCTCAATCATCAGTCCCTTCTCTACCTCCCAACTCATCCAGCATCTGAACTACTTCCGGCTGCCTGGACTGTGTACCCCACGCTCCCCATTCCTCCTCCTGACTTCCCACCCAACCTTGCAGTGGCCTAGGTCCCTCTTACAATCCACTCCCTGGGCACCTATGGGATCCCAGAGCCCAGGTCTAGAGGTCAGCGCAGCGCACAGACCTTCCTATCCAGGTCCATCTGTGCCCCGGACCCGCTCATGAGCCCATTTTGAGGTGATGACACCGGTGACATCAGCACCTCAGGGTCTTGGTGAGCATGGAGGCCTGGCTAGGCAGAGCGGGGTGGGAGACCTGAGGCTGAGTGAGGCCTCAGAGGAGGAGACTCCTGTGTAGTTCGACTCCTTCAGTTTGGTGGTCAACTTCTCCTTGATGCCCACCCTCATCGTGGGCTGCTTTGGTGCCAGTCCCTCAGTGAGCTCACCCTTGTTTCCAGAGTTAATTATCTTGAAAGTCTTTGTGCTGTTTTAACTTCCTAATAAGAAGGCGTAACGAACAATGATGCCGAGAACTGAGGCTCAGCAGGCAGTGCCCCATCCGCGGTAGTGGTGCGCATTTATCTGTCAGGTGGGCAGGTGCGCATGTCTGCCCTGCCTAGCTTCATCTCCACGGAAGACTTCAAGCAACAGCCCCACTTCCGCACAGAAGCATCTCTCGTCGCCGTCTGTGTTGGGGGCTGGCGGCCAATGGGGAGCATAGAAAACCTGTCCTCACTTGGACACTGGACACTTCCATGCGGCACAGAAGCTGAGTTTCCAGTGCTAAAATTAGGTATCTTGAGTACATCATGTGACTTCCTTGGAATATTTTAATTTTATTTCATACGGGTGCCTGTAGTGTCTCGATTGCAAACCACAGAGGCTGTGAGCCACCAAATGGCAGCAACAGGCATAACCTGGGCCACCCTTGCCCCCGCCACTCAGCGCCTGGCACTCCGGGCTCTATCTGATGCTCGGCCAAAGTTTCTGCCTAAGTATCGGGGGATGGGGGGGCTGTCCTTTTATCCATTACACAGAAAATATTTCCCTGGAATCACAAGTAATCTATTTGCAATTATACATGACAATGTGTAGGAAACTTGGACTTGGATATAACTCCAGCGATTCATCTTCTTTTTCAATATAGAAATGACTATTTTATGTCATACTTTTGATCTTTTAGCTTCTGGGTTGGGAGAGCTGATGACAATGATCTCCAAAGAAGTGTCCAGTTTTCTTACTTCCCTTTTCCTTCCTCCTTTCTTTCCTCTCCCCTCCTTCTCTCCTCTCCTCCCTCTCTGTCTCCCTCCTTCTTTTGTTCATTTATACCATGACTTTTCTGTGTGAAGCTCTAAGGCACAGCCTGAGCCTTTAAGGTTTCAGAAATACTCAAGAGCTGCAAGCACCCCAGACCTTTCTGTGTAGCAGGCTGGCCCCGCTGCTGGGGTCTGAGCAGCTGAATGTCACACACCAGGGCTCTAACTTCATCCTGTGGGGGAAACTTGGAAGAGTTCAGAGCCCCATGGGCTCATGGGAGCTGGGCCTAGTTGGATAAGGGCTCTCTGGAGGCCTGACTCTAATCCCCCAGCTCCTTCCACACCTTCTCTCTGTCTCTCTCTCTGCTTTCTCTCTACTACCCTCTTCAGTCCCCATATGCTGCTGCAGCATATGGACTGAGGCCCCCAAAATGCTGAGCCCAAGCCATACTCTCCCACTGTGAGCTGTGTGCCAGGTACTTTGCCTCAGCAGTGGAAGGTGGGGCCTGACAGCCAACTGCACCGCAGGGTGAGTCAGGTTGCATGATGGGACGAGTACAGGACATGGTGGGAAGACAGAAGAGAACTCTGGGCCTCCGACAGCACGAGAGTTGAGGATGCATCCTCTGAGTCGAGGTTCAGAGGATCAGCAGGAGTTGGCCACGTGAAGGACGCAATGATCTTGAATATAAATTTAGAGCTTTCTGTTTAGACCTCTGATTTATGGGAAATTAATTTAAAAATCACAACAAGCTTACTGTAGCATCCACTGAAAAGGAAAAAGAAAGAATATATCCATCTTCTATACTTCTCTTGGAAACTTTGGTTTTCTTTTCTGTCTAGCAATCAGATCTGAGTTAGGAATTACTGCCGTCTCATAGGCCTCATTGGCTCCACAGTTGTTCTGGGATGAGGAGCTGTGAGACCTGATTCCTTCCTCTGCTCTCTAGCTCCTGATTTCTACCTGCCCAGCTCTTGTAGAGGGCACTGATCAAGCCTTGATAGGGTGGAATTCATGCTCCTCCACCCAGGCAGGTACTCATGGCAGACAGCTTTGCGCATTTGGAATCACACAGGTTGGACGCTGAGACCTTCTCTGCTCTATGCTCACTGAGCCACCAAGTCCTCAAAATCTTGGGGTCCTTCAGAAAATCTGGACTCCTTTTCTGCTGCAAGTGGAGGGGAAGCTTGCTCTGGAGGGGAATCTCTGAAACACCCTTGTCCACTGAGCTGGCAAAACAGCTCCAAAAGAAGGGGCCTTTATATTTCCCAGTGCATCTTGGGAAGGTCACTCTTGAAAGTGACTCACTTCAGACAGGACATTGTCGGTCACTACATTTTTTGAAATGTGATTTTTCTATTTCTTTTTAAAATTCAAATCTTTATTGGTACATTATATGTACACATCATCATCACATTCGACACTGAGCGTTTGTACCAGTGTATGACCCGACTTGATTCTCATTTTTTCCCATCCCCCACCCACCCTACAACCCCCTCCTTCCATACCTTCTCTCTGTCTCTCTCTACTCCCCCCATCCCCTATACAAAAGCTTTGTTTTCTTTTTATTACTATCACATTCTTTTTCCCTTTAAAGCAATTTTATATGCAAGGCTTCCCTTATCCTCTTAAATATCCATAAATGTCTACGCCTTTGGACGCCATCACAACTTAATGCCTCACTGGCTTTCCCTCTCTGACAGACTCTTTATTCATCCTGTGGCTTCCACCCATTCTCTTCTGAATATTTCAATTCCACAATGCCCCGAGTGGTACCACATCCTCAGGGCTCTCGCTCAGTCTCCTTAACAGCTGCCGCTCTTCATCCTATCTTGGACCAGTTGAGTGAGAACATATTGAAACTTCCCCCCTGTGTGTGGACTGATTGGCTGTCTTGGTACTTTTCCTACAGGGAATCCCTTGCCTTGAAAGAACTTTCTCTCCTTTCCTGTCTAGTGAGAGGCACACAGTCTGGCATACATTGGCTGGGCACTTGGTGTGAGTGAGTTATTTCGAGAATATATCATTTATTTTCAAATTTCCCTTATACCATAGGTATTATTGCTTGCATGTCACAGTTGGGGTGGAGGGGAGGCCTGGGACTGTGAGGGTTTACAAGAGCCTCCTCCTTCCCTGCCTTCTGTGGGGCAAATTGTTGACCTACTTTTGGTATGGAGAGTGAGAAGGAAGGAAAGAGAGAAGGGAAGGACAGAAGGAAGGAAAGAAGGGACGGTGTTAGGGTCACTTGAGGACTTGTGGCTGCTGCACACTCCTCCCAGGGATGCCGGGGACCCAGCCAAGTGGCTGTGGAGATGTGCGGGTCACGGTGCTCTCTACTATCTGATTAAATATTCACAGAATGTTTCTGTACTGTCTGCTTAGAATGTTTACTTCTATTCCTTCAACCTTCCCTCGTCTTTTCCCCAATTATGGCCACAATCTCAACATGTACACTATATAAACCTGTATGATTCTAATAAACTTTACTCTCTGCCAAAGGATAATAGTCCTGTCAGTTATTTAACTGATAGCCATCTTGTTGTTTGAGGCTGTTAGCCACCAGCTGATAGCCAGCTACCAGCCATCTGTTGATAATATTACATCATTCCTCTTATTGAGTCACCCAAAGTACAAATGGTTTAAAGCCCTAAAAAGACAGTCAATAATAGGAAAGAGGGAGATAAATGTCTGATAAATGAAGGGGACCTTGCAGTGGAGAGAAGGGGCTGGGTAGGGAGATACAGAATTAGGATGTTCTGTGTACATGTGCCAACTCTCACATTATCATTATCGACTATAGACACAGAGTAAAAATTTTTTAAAAATTAAAAACTCAATGTTTTTATTTCTTTGAGGGTAGACCTTACATTAAAGCGAGAAGTCACACACCATCTCAAAACTTGGCTTCCTTCAGGTCGGACTCCCTTCCTGTCAAAACTGCTGTCCAACCTTTCTAGTGAGGAGTAGGGCAGAGCAGCCCAGAAACCGGAAACTGATTGTTAGGAGGAGGAATACTCCCTGGGATGACCTCAGCACCTTGACACCGGCCTGGGTCGTGAGGGACGGAAGCCGCTTGGGATTCACTGTCTTGCCAACATTTTCCCCATCAATTATATTTTTATGAAAATAGCAAGATATATACATTCCCAGAGGCCGAAGGGAAAATGGAAGGTCTTTACTTTTTCTAAGGACTCAGTGGATAGATGGCCCCCTAAAAAAATTCAAAGGAATGATTTGGAAAGCAATTCAGCTTCAGTGACAACTAACTGAGTGGAATCTAAAAGAATTCCACACCCCATAAATGTCACATGATTTCTCTGATATGAGAAGCCTGTGATATAAATAGAGGAAAATACAAGACAGGTAATAGGAAACAGGGAGCCAAGCTTTTGCAAATGAGAATAAATGGATGGAGGTGGGCCGGGGATATAGCTCAGTGGTGCCGAGCCTACCTGAGTTTAATCCCTGGTCCCAGAACAAAAAAGACAGATTGAGAGATGGAGGCACAGGGGAAGTGGCAGGGGAGGGAAAAGAATGGAAATGTGTTCTGTGCATGCACCCAGCCCTCCAGAGGAGTGAAGTCAGCTACATGCAAACATGCACTAATGAAAACAGAAATGGGAAAGAAAGAATAAGCAGAAGTAACAGTATGGTGAGCTGTCCATCGGCAAGGAATACAGAAAGGAGAAGCTCACTGAGTGCTGAAGTGCCAGGGACACGGCAGGCCCCTCACAGGAGACACATGTATCCCACACCAGGCAGCCCCAACAGCATCTCTCCTCTGTCCCAAGGGAATGCTTAAAAAATGGAACCTTTGAACACAAAGGTATTTATTATAGCATAACTTAAATGACCATGAACTTAAAACTAAACATCCAGCATCACAGAAATGGTTGACAAAAGATGATGATGGTTCATCATGTAAAATAGACTTAACAAGTTTTTCTTTATGGGAAAGGTCAATAGGTAAATGACTTCCTGCAAGACCTCACTAAAATCAGAGATATGTTTCCTTGTTCCAGCTAATATCACTAATAAGAGCGGAGGCCTGTCTAGCACTCACTATGTGTCAGACCCTTCTCTAAGCCCTTCACTCACATGAGTTGATTTAATTCTTGCAGCAATCTGGCAAGTGATTACTGTGCCCACTTTATAGATGAGAAAAGTGAGGTACACACAAGTCATTTGTCCCAAGTCACATTAGGGCTCAAGCTAGGTTTACTTTTCTTCTTTCTTCATTCCTTCCTTTCTTTTTCTTTTTGCTCTCTCTCAAGATGTCTTGAGCTATTATTCTCAAACCACAAAATTCACCCTCTTGAGGAGTAATTCATGTTTACAATTAGTTGTACAATGGACACCACTATTCAATTCTAAAATATTTTCATCATCCCCCAGTGCAAACCATTCCCATGAGAAATCTCTTTCAATTTTCCCCACCTGGTCCTACAGCGACCACCAAGCTACCTGCCTCTGAATATGCCTGTTGAGGGCCTGCCTGTCAACACCACCTCAGGACACGTGATCTCATGCAGACAGGGTGGTGGGGAGTGGATCTCAAGGCTCCTCCGTGCTCTGAGACAAATCCCACCTCTTTCTTTCTGAACGATATTCTGGTAGGTTTCGTGCGTGGATGTATGTCACATCCAGTGCACACACAACAGTCTGTGGTCACAAGGAGTCTCTGCCCTTGTCTGTGTGTGTGCACACATTCACGTGTGTGAACATGACTGTGTACCATTTTCTTAGGGACTTACCGTAGTGAGATCATGCACCCAGCAGGCGTGCTCCACACTCTGGGTTTTTAACCAGTTTGTGCATTAAAGGAGATAAATTACCCCTGATACTAATAGCTATTAATTCTGGACAGCAGAATCAAGGGAAGTTTTTTGTTCTCTCTACTGATTTTTGTCTTATTTCTTTGAAATGTCCCTGATGGTCCTAACCATTGCAGTCAAGTAAAAGCATTTCCTTGTAATTCTTGCTCATGAATTCTCTCTCTGAGCCTTTAAGACCTGGTGTGTGGCCCACACCATCTGAAACCAATTTTCAGGGTGGCCAGGGCCATTATATTGTCAGTCCCAGAGGTTTTGCTCTCAGCTCTTCGCTGAAGACCCGGGAGTGGAGGGGAGACCAGCACATGACAGGCTGGGAGAGAGGACTCCCGAGGTGGAGCTGATGTCCTGGCCCAGCAGCATCTGAGCAGTGTGAGGACATGGAGACCTCTAGGAACCCGGGGGATTTTCTAGCAGAGAGTGCACAGCATCGAGACAGGGGTAGTGCCTTTCTCTCTTCTCCTTTGGGTGTGGCATGGCCCACAGTGACGCTCAGCCTGTGCTTCTGTGAGGACGAGTTAACACGTGCTCTAGTGACCTGGGCACTGTGCTCCGTGTCAACATGGCCCAGCTGGCTCAGCCTGGCTGTCCTGATTCCAAGCTGCCTTTCTGGCCTTTGGGCCTGTCTGGCTGGTTTCTGCACTGCCCACTGGTTTCTGCAGAGCTCCTGTCTGACCGAGCTGTGGACCGTGATTCTGACGGCTGTCCCTGGACTCCTGCCCCTCAGCTCCTGGGATCACCTGACCCACCCAGCCCACTATGACTGGTCTCCAGGAAGGGGGAGGGGCTCCCATCCTCTTCCCAAACCTCCTGGGTAGCTCAGGTTCTTCCTATGAGAGGCTCCTTTTGCTTCCCCTGGTCCTCAGGTACCACAGAGGGAAGAAAAGTTTGGTTCTGACAGATATTCTAACATTTTCGCTCTTGGCTGGTACATCTCCCCTGTTTATGGATATGGGAAACACTTGGCATTTGGGGTTGAAGTAAGAATTCTACAAGAAACGAAAAGTTAGAATAATTCTTATCCCAGAACTTTCCCTGGAAAATTTGTATAAAAATGTCCCTTATGATGATAAATCTTACCCTGAATTATCTACAGGCTTCTCTTCAGCCATTTGAGTAAATCTTTCCACCTGAACTCCTCATCATCTAAGTTCAGTATCAGCAAAACCAAACTCTCTGCCATCTCTCTCTTTCTTGCCCACCAACCAAAACCACTGTTTATACAGGATTCTCAATTGCTGCCTTTTGTATCTTTACTTTTATCCCAATAGCACTCACAGACTAATTTTTAGCTGTTTTCCTTTTACAATAGTTCTGTCCTTAGCTCCTGTTTCCTGTCTCACATCTAGCATCACAGCTCTCGATCATCTGTGACCACAGTGTCCCCTGGCGGTGTGGGAGGCATCCTTCATCTTCCTCTTATCACTAGAATTACGTTGAAACACTTTCTTTGTTCTCCAGTTCATTCTTCTGCAGTGCCTTTCTGCTTAAAGTATCAAAGTGCGTAATGGCTTCTGTTTTTCAAATTTCCCCTCCACCTCACCCTGGTTTAAAATCTGAATCTCTGAACTCTCTGTGTGTAGTATCCTGGCTGCAGATAGCCTGTGTCCCTGTGTGCCTGTTGTCTTGCTGGCTCCAGCTTGTTCCTTTTGCTGTGTCTGGCATGTTCTGTCCAGTTCTTGTCTCTCTCCTCGCCCCAGTCCAAACCCCACTTGTAGTATAAATCCTGCTTTCTAAGAAAGCACACTTCACCAGGAGGCCATCAATAATATACGGCTCTATCCACAGAGCTGACCCTGGTTTCTAACTGTGTTGGTTATGCCTGTCCATTCCAGGCAACTGTTCTCTTCCACACTTTATGTTGGCTCTAATAATGTTCTCGGAGCCCTGCACAGTGCCATTTAATTCCTCAGTATTGCTGGAGAGATGGGGAAGAAGAACCTTGACTCCTTGTAAACAGTATTCAATCTAGAGACTCTTCACTACTTGTGTGCCTTATCTTTCAGGATGTGGGAAAGCAGTGTTTAACATCCAACTTTAAATCTCTATAATTGTTTGGCATTGGAATCTTTACAGTGGTCTTGCCAAAGTGTCTGCTGATTATTTTTTGAGCCAAACGTTTCACCTAGTGACACTGTGGGTCACACCTCTCCCTAGCAGACATCCTATGCTATCTCCAAAGTGCTGTTTTCTTATTCCAGGTATTTACTTTTGCATCTTCCTGAAAAATCTCATTTTTTTCCTCTTTTTAAAAAATTTTTTAAGGTTTTTTGAGATAGGATCTCGCTTTGTAGTTCAGGCTGGCCATGAGCTCAGCCTCAAACTCACATCACAGCAATCCTCCTGCCTCTGTGTCCCGAGTGCTGGGATTACAGGCGTGAGCCACCACACCCAGCACTGTGGTATGTGGTGCTGATTGCTGCTGGGCGTGAGTCTCCATGCCTAGTATTATATGTGGTTACCAAGGATCGAACCCGGGTCCTTGTGCTTGCAAGACAGGAGCCGGAAACAATAAGCTAAATCCCCGGCCCCTCCTTTTTTTCCTCTTAAAGAGAACCCCAACCTTACATTCTTATTTCACTTTCATGAAATGTGACATCTGTTTCCCTTCATTCACCCTTGTCATTATCTGTGCATCTTATATCCTCATAGCCATGACTTTGCTTTCTCTTATTTAGCCTAGCTCTTTTATGTATATTTTTTTACATTACCTCAGTCCACCTGACACCTTTGATTCGTGTTTAAAACTATTAAGCATTTGTTCTTCACAGTACTTTAAGGTGACTTATATTTCCCTCAGCAATTATATTTCCAAGGAGATGGGTTTGTTTCTTTTTATTTGGATGCTGGGCCCAGTGACGATTATGAACTCTACACCTTGTAGTTGTTTTTGGCAGGGCCTCTCGTCAACAGTTACACAGGTAACTTGAGAGATGGGGGAATAAGTAGATTCTGGTCAGTGGGTTCCTGATAAGGAAAATCTGGCAGCCCTTACTGAAGGCAGCCTTCTTTATGAAAGTGCTTTCCCAGTGAAGTCATTGTTTGTCTCCAGGGAAGTTGGCTCCTGGGCCAAGTGGAGAGCTCAGCATTTAAAACCTCCTGTGCCAGCCAGGAGTGAAGGGGGTGAAGACGTAGTGGGCAACTCTTCTTCAGATGTGGGTACGGCAGTCTTGCACCTGGGGAGCCCACTCAGCAGGAGAGGTCAAGGCTGGGCCTGCATTTCTGGGAAGCCAAGTGAGGGCGGGGACCATGGAAACCAAACACGCCTGTTAGCAATCAGATTATCCTTTTCACACAAATCTTTGCACGGAGGAGGGAGTCCCATTCCTACTGAACTCCCAAATGGCACCCATGATGCTCTCTGGGCCCCCTGATTCATGGAGTGGTTCAGAGTTTCTTATGAGGCCTGTGACCATCCATGAATCTGGCCATCAGAGTGTGAAGGCCAAGGGCCTTAGTCCCTCCTAGATCATGTGAAGAAGGGACCTTGTTGGGTCTGATGATTCCTGCCTGGATCTTGCTTCTGCGACTTGTTTTGTCATTTGTATGTCTTACATGTCCAGTCCTGCAACTGGTGAAAATGCAGGCTTCTCTGGCCCAGAGTTGGTCCCATCAACTTTCGGCTTTGTGTCAAAGATGTCTTCCTTTGAGGAGGAAGATGGGCAGCCCAAAGGCATTGGAGCCTCCATAGTCATAGCTCAGAAACTTGTTGAGACCCTGAGGCTTGTGATGGCAGCCTCATTACTGACAGTGTGTTGCCTTCTGATCCTCTGAATTTACTGAGACGGAAACATGGCTGTGTTACAAATGGAGCCATGGCTCCCAGAGAAGCTGTCCATGGGCTTGGAGAATTTGAGGCAAAGTGGGTTCTGAGAGTCACAGTGTGGACGTCAGCACTCAGGGCATCTGCTCCTGCAACTTCCTCTCTTTGGACAATTTCAAACTTAAAAGATTTCACTTACTCTCTAAGTCTCTCTATATAAAACAGAGAAAGAAAGAAAAAGAAAGAAAGAAAGAAAGAAAGAAAGAAAGAAAGAAAGAAAGAAAGAAAGAGGAATAAAGAAAAAGAAAGAAAAGAAGGAAGGAAGGAAGAGAGAAAGAAAGAGAAAAGTTCAGGATCTAATAAAACTTTCCAACCTGGCAGAGGCTCAGAATTAATTTTCATTTATTAGTCAACACTGACTGGCACAGGATGCTGCTCCAGTGAAGCTGACAGCACATCTGAGCTTGTAGTCCGAGGGTCTCAGAGGTGGAACTTCAGACCTCAGCTCTGCTGCTGTGCATCCTGGAAAGGCCGTGAACCTACTCGGCCTCTGTGTTTTCTGTAATGTGCATTTTCTGAACATCTTTTGATATACCTAGCATTTTATGTTTAACCTTTATCTACCAGGTAGGTGACGTCTGCATTTTCAGTTTAAGAGTGGAGGAACTGAGACAAGTCACAAGCTGTCCAAGGATAGAGCAGAAGGAGAAAGTAAAGGCAGGATCCCAGACCTGGCAAGTGGGCAGGAGAGCTGGCCCATGCCCCACGATCCCCAGCAGCCTGACCACCCTGAACATCCGAGGCACGGACAAATCTTCCAGAAGAGCAGCATCCAATCAGGTCAGGGGCCAGTGGAATTTGTCAGTCTTTGTTTCAGTAATAACAGTAAGAATTCCTTCCTGAAGCTTTTCTTGAGAAATGAAAATTTAGCAAGATCACTGACTGACAAATAATGTTTTAATCTCGTGTGAGCTCCTGAGTCTCTCTCAAACTAGTAAGAAACTCACTGGCTAAATTCCAACTCTATGTTTTTGTCCATCCTTACAATTATAATAAGTCACTATCATTTCAAAATAACTTTCAAGTTTAAGAGAATAAATTAGCATTTGCTCTGCTGAAAATTAGGTTCTGGTAGAACTTTTTAAAGATTATTTGGGTATCAATAACCATATTAGGCTCTCAATGTTAAAATTTATTATTTTAAGACTAGCCTTGTACAATGATGAACCAAACTGTAGAAAGCTCAATTTCATTCAATTAATCTATAAGCTGTGATTCAGAATTGAAGTCCAGCCATATGTTGGAACAACCCTGGGAACACTGGTGGAAAAGTGTATTCCCAAAGGAGATCTGGACACAAGACAACCACATCTCTTGCTCTTTCACTGTGTGTCCAAGGAAAGAATGGCCACTAAAAAATTAGTAGTGTGCTTTCTAATTGTTTCACAAGTTTCTAGGGTAACATTTGTGTAGACATCCTGTTATCTTTTGGCCATTCCGTGTGCAGTATGTTTGGGATGTGGACTGTGCCTTTCACCTTACCTTGTCTCTCATTCTCTCATGACTCATGGCAACAACGCCACCTCTTCTTTCCCAAAAATGTGTGTCAGCTGCTACTTGAGATTTCTGAGTCAGTCGGAGGGGCAGGATGGCTGTGGGCTGACTCACTGCCAGGCCCGGGGGAGGACACCAGTGGAAAATTCAAGGTGGGAGCTCGGCTGTGGGGGTAATGGGTATGAGGTGGTTTATGACAGGAAGTTCACCGTAATTCTTTATTCAAACACCTACACTCCACCTGTCTTAACCTGTTCGGTATTGGCATTTACCAGGAAAAAGGTTGTGGCCGCCATTTTTTTTGTTTGTTTGTTTGCAGTGTTGGGATTCATCCTGGATCTTCATGCTGGGTTATCTTCCCAGCCCTTTTTACTTTGATTTGTTCTAATTATTGAATGAGGTTCTCTCTCCACAGTTAAGTTGTCTGGGGTGAGCTGGAACTTGTGATCCTCTGACCTTAGTCTCCAGGGTGCTGTGGTGACAGGACAGCTACTCTTTCTGACCCTCTCTGGACACATCTCATGATGTTAGCAATGTGTACTTAGCATTACTTCTCTCACTCTTCTGGGATAGCTCTGTGAAGGTGGCCTTGTCCCTGGAGGCACCTGAGATGTGAGTCAAGCACCCCCAGATGTGAGTCAAGCACCCCCAGATATGAGTCAAGCACCCCCAGATGTAGGGCCATCAGATGTTATAAGCATAGTATACATTTGGTTCTAAAGCAGTCCATTATAAAACTTGGAATACCTAAAATGTAAAAAACTGTACCAAACATATAAGCAAACAAACAAGAAAACAAAGCTGTCACTAAGAACTGCTAAATAATACTTCAGTACAGAGTTCCCTAGAGTGGAAAATTCAATAAAATGGTTCTCTATTTCATTTGAAGACAGTAAAAAAAGTATTTAAAATATATAGAGAGAAGCAAATCTGGCATAGTCTTATCCTCAGTTCATTTGTGTATAATGTCCAGTGACTGATGCAGAATTATTTTCCATGGCAAAGGTGCACTGATCTGTATTGCTCCATTGTAAGGCAAAAAAAATCTCCCATCTCTACCGCACAGATTTCCCCTGTGTCTAGGTCCAGTGCTCATGCCGTGACTTTATTCTCACATCTTCATCACTCATTGTCTCTGAGTGAGAGTCAGACAGGCAGACAGACGCTGTGGCTCATGGGAGTGAGATGAGGTGCAGGCTTTGAGATGCCACAGGTACACCTTCCGGAAGGCAACAGGAGAGCTTCAACATCCTGCTACACTCAGAAGGACACTGGGACAAGCTTGGGGAGAGGAACCAGGCACAGCAGAGCTCTCTCATCATCTGCTGCGCATGAAGGAAGGAAACTGGAGTGCGGACAGGTGAGAATACCTGAGATACAGGAACAGTGTTTGGAGCCAGAGCTTAGAGATCAGTACCCAGAAGACAATGAAGTCAGTGGGTGGACACAGGGAGAGGACAGCGTGTCTCAGAGCAGTGCTCATTACACTGTGCCTTTTCTCGCTTCTTCTGTGTGCTGTCTGTTTGGAGTAGACAGAGCACAAGCAGAGTCTTTTGGTGTCTAAACTCATTAGGTTTTCACTTTGTTTGTTCTTGGAAAAAAATCAGATTTTCTGTTCTGTCTGAGACATTATTTTCTTATCTGTAAGCCTTCATGTGTTAATAGAAAAGACTGTAAATTTCCACAATATAGATGGTACATTTGTATTTTTAAAAGAGCTTAACATAGACAAATGTCTGAAGTAGAGGGCCTTTGGTACATGGGACCCCAAAGGAAAATGGCGCCTCATTTTCCTTATCTTGTTTCTAAGCAAGTTGAGAAATAATGAACGTGGTGACCAGGACATCATGTATTCCAAATAGAGATCAGGTTGTAGTACAGGGCTGTGGGTTTATTAACCTTGGACTTGAGCTCAAGTCCAAGCAGAGCACTGAACCATCACGACAAGGATCATAAAAGCAGCTCACAAGAGAAGATCCTGCTAGGCAAGACTTTGGCCGTGAAGATACAGGCAGGATTCCTACTCTCCAGAGGCTGACTCACTTCTATGAGAAATAGCTAGTGCTACCCAAGCACACTCAGTTACTCCCCAGAATGTACTAGTCAGACAAGAAAGCCAACTCTCAAGGCACAGAAAGAACAAAGGTACAAAGATTCTAGTTTTGCCATCTGAACTTGAATAGGAAATATCAGCAACTAGAGGAAATCTCCATGACACATATCAGTGAGTGGCTATTCACGGACACACTGTGTGGTTATGTTTGTGTATCAAATGTATTGGAAGATGCTTTATGCTGGATAGACTGAAAGAGAGGCTTACGATGATGAGTGAGTGTTGGCTGCAGTGCCATCCTCCTCCCTTCCAATGCCAGGGCTCCCACAGATCTTTGTGGGTAAGTCCCACCGCACTGTCCACTTGTTTATACTGCTCTGACACCTTCCCTCTGCACTCTCTGTGGTGGTCACAGGACCTAGGAGGTGTCTGTGGTGTGATTCTGGCTTGCTCTTGCCTCTCATTTCTTTCTTAATTTAGGAATAGTGTCATTTTGTGGTTCCAGTGCATCATTTTGTTCATTTTTTAAAAAAAATTGTCTGCACAAAGTTTACTTCCACTGAAAGTGTAATTCCTACTCCCACTGCCCAGCCTCTTTGCGTGTGTAAGTCTTCCTTGTCATTCGAGTATTTGTCAGCTGTCATTTCCTGAGAAAAGCCTCCCTAACTGCCTAGTGGAAAGTGATCACTTATCTGTCTGTTCTCTGCACTTCCTGTGCCCAGACATTTCTGTTTGCTGTTTGCTCATTTTGTTTCTCCCACCATTTTGCTTCTCCCATGAAGCCAGAGCGACTGTCCATCTTGCTTGCTGCTCTCCATCCCAGTCACACAGTGGCTAGGAGCACAGCAAGTGTTACGTAAATGATTGTAAATCTCGTGTATGTAGAATCAGTCCTGAGGCCACACTGAGCTTAAAAATGCCAGTTTTGTACATTAATGTAAGCTGTAACTACCTAATTCAAAGGCATGAGCATGCTAACCAACACACCATAACTAAGTTGACGACAGTCATTATGTTTGGAAAACTTCATGGAACTTAACTCCTGAGAGATTTGAGTGGCCATCATGAGATCCCAGGGGTCACAGCAGTTTTCACTGAATATTTTCTTGTTTTATCAAAGCTATCTGCAGTGAAAAGACTGGCATGGGGATAAGCCATAGCCATTTGTCTGCATTGTCTGTACAAGCAAGGACACCACACTGGTTTTGAAGACTAGGGATGCCATTGTTTGGAATGATGAACCAGGGCAGGTGACCAGATCTCACTGGGCATATGGACTATATGACCTCCTACAACTGGCTTGTAGGGAAGTCTTGTCTTCTGGGTTATGATTTAACTTCCACTTTCTTCCAGCACATCAAGGTGGAAAATTGGAATATTTCAGGACAGCTGATGAGAGACTGAAAAATCCTCTAAGTAAAACTTCCATTTTGGATTGGGACAATCCAAAGTTGGAATCATGGGACACACCACTCTCTCCCTGTCTCCTCTCCTTCCTGATCTAAGGAAGGTGGATGCCCCTCTTCTTCTCCTTCATCTTTAGGTTTTGTCTGATACTCAGCCACATCATAAGGAAGCCGAGAAGGGAGCAGTATCCTCAAGTGCTGGAGCTGGATATGGGAAGGCTGATGAGAGCTTCAGGTTTGGGTCCTGGATCCTAGGAGCGGACAGTTAAGCATTTTCTTCTTCCAGGTTAGCTTAATCATTCTGTATTTGTATCTCCACGTATCTCCAACTCATTTGCACCTCCTTACTTTTCAGGTCAGAATTACTTTCCAAAAAAAATTTATTAACCCTGGTTGAATCACAGCTTCTTATGCTTTATTTTCTGCTCAGCAATCAGGAGCATGCATCCTCTAGACCATGCTTTAAGGATCTCTGGTCTGTACTAAATCCCTAGACTCAGCTTTAACATTAAGCTGTACATGTTAATATGGGGTGGTCCAGGCACAAACAAAACAATGTCAAGTGTGACACGGGCTTCCAGGGGCTATTTTTATGCTGTCACTTTGATTCTTCCAACATTGGCCCAAAGGCCTCCAGATATAGGTGCCAAAATAGAAATGCTGAAGAAATGATGATGTGTTTGTGTCCAAAGGGTTGAGTAAATTCAACTTTGAATGTAGATATCTATTCAAGGAAAGTATCTGAATAGTGTTTCTTCCTGAGTCTCCAGCAACAAGCACAAGTTTTCTGATAAGTTTTCTATTTTCTGCAGAGTTACTTACATTAGGACCTGCACTCTTGACTCAGACCAGAGAAAATATCTTCCTAAATTCTCTGGCACAAAGAGAATGTGTCTTCCAACGTGCTACATCCTAGGACTCTGTCTTGGTATTCTACTAACTCTGCAAAGGACTGGAGGTAAAGAAATGAGAATTTGTGCAAATAAAATAAGATGAAATCCTTGATTTCCATGTTAGGTTTCAAGGTGAGAAGAAAGCACACCAGAAGTTCATTACTGTCTTCAGTACATGAGCTGGCGGGAACCCATTCAAC
>PVIR01001020.1:122195-140161 GCA_004026965.1 Petromus typicus | reverse complement strand
AGGTGAAAGGGGACAATGTTGAGATTGTAACAAAAAAGTAAGGAAACAAATTTTATATATATGGGAGGGTGGTAGGGTGGGTGGGGCTATGGGAAAAAATGAGAATTAAGTTGTGTCTTATACTGGTACAAATCCCCATTATGGAGTGCAATCATGATGTGTATATTTAATGTACCAATAAAGATAATTAAAAAAAAAATGAGATCCAACAATATGCTGCATTCAAGAAACACATTTAATTCCAAAAGATATTCATAGACAAAGTTAAAGGATGAAAAACAATTAGCCCTATGACAGGACCCAGACAAAACGAGGATGGCTATTCTATGTGTAGACAAAGTCAATTTCAAGCCAACCCTGAACCAGAGACACATCACAAATCTGTGGTGAATGGGTCCACTTCATTCGTTTTCATTGGGGCCAACACATTTAATCATTTCCTTCACAAAACTGGTTCAGAACACACATGGTTTCCATACTTTTAATAGGGTCGACGTAATTAGTTGCTCATGTTGTATAGCAAATGACTCTAAAGACGTTTCCCTTATGTTTGGAGTAAGTGAAAAGGAAAGAAAAAGAGAAAGAGGTCTAACTCTGGAGCTGAGTATGGAGCTCCGTGGTACAGTATTTGCCTGGCAAGCATGAGACCTTGTGTTTAATTCCTGATAGGGGAAAAAAAAAAAAAGACTCTCAATTTTACAGCAAGTAGAATTTTCTCATTTATGTAAAAAATAAGGATCTTTACTTTGGAAATATTTGGGGTATTATCAGATCAAAATGACAGCATATGAATTGTATCTATATAAGTGAAAAAAATATATATATAAGAAATATTGAAATATGTGTGTATTTTTATATGTATAAAATGAGTGAGAGGAAGACACAAATGGAATAGATTTTCTTTAGCATCCTATCTAATTTTTCATTTGATAGATTAGAAGATAAGGTCTCCAAAATTGTCAGTTGACTTACTGAAGCATAAGATTAGAATTTGAATGGAATTCACACAGGATTTTACTTTAAGAGAGACCTTGCCTCTTAATTACTGGTGAGCACAGAGTCTGACATTGGTTGTCAGAGGCCTGGCCTGAGAGAGCTCATACACAGGACCATGCTTCTGAAACTGCCACTTCCCTCTGGATGTTTTTGTTTGTTTGTTCGTTTTTACTGGAAATGCACATAATGAGAGACAGCAGAAGAAGAGAGGAAAATAGCAACTTTCTGTAAGATGAAAAAGCAGTGTTTGAGAAGGAGGCAACATTAAATGATAGTGAGTTTGTGAATTACTACCAGTGAAGGTCCGAGAGAAGGTGAATCTATAAACCTAAAGCCCGTTCACATTTATTAAAAACAAACAAACAAACAAACAAAAACCAAAAGACCTAGGAAGTGGGGCTAATCACAGAAGGAACACCATTAGTTATCACTGAATCCTGACTAGTTTTATTTGAAGTAACATTCTTGACTTCATGTGACAGCAATACTTCTACAAGCAGAGTCATTACAGGGATTATAATTATATTCCAATGATGAACTTTATAGCCTACAAGGAACCAAAGAAAATAAGATGCAAAATTCAGCAAGAAAACATGTTGTCTGTGGCATAACTAATCGAAAGCATCAAAAGTCAGGAGCTTTAACGAAAACGTCTATGCTGAAACCCTTCCACTGCAAGATCAGCTGACAGCACACAGCGTTATATAAAGCATGCGCTTCCACACACTCAGCAGAGAGAAACTTTATGGTAAACAATCAGCACAATTAAAGTCACACGTGCTCTGATCTCAGCACTGTGCGGTAATCCGCAGTCCTGAGTTTCCTGTTGGCACTGGATGGGTTGCTTTTAATAAGTGTTCTAATTTATTGAACATTTCCGTGCATCTCTTGTGCGTATTATCTTATTCCATTCAGTCTGCGCAAGAGCTCCATGGGGAAGGTGCCGAGTCCCTCAGTCTGGCAATAAGTACATGAGGCTCCCTGACGTTCAGTAATGGTTCAGCGTCTCACAGCAGGACTAGTGGGGCCGGGATTTTGACCTTGGTGACCCTGACACCAAATCATTTCCTGTTTACCCCACCACCTGCTGCCTTTCCGGCGACTACTTGATTAACTTCCTCTCAAAATCATTTCTCAGCTTCTACGTCCAGCGGAAGGTATTGCATCCGCAAACACATCCTCTTCAGGGACACAGCTCATAGTCTCGCTGAACTGGGGATTTGGAAAATAAGCACATCATAACAAGAGGCGATGGGTGAGGAGAGCCAGCTTTATCAAACTTGGGTGTTTAACATAACTTAGTGATGCTTCCTGAAACCTTCATTTTGTTCTTCTCTCATTATTCCTGTGTTTGAAGAAAAGCAAACAGTGATTTTCCTTCCTATCTTTGACGTGAACAAGGTCTACAGCACCGGAGGACAAAGCCAGCAGGAGAAACCCTGCTACAGTCTCTTATCAGCACCCTAAGGTGCCAGTGGATATTCATATTCAGACAAAAGCTAGTGGGAGGAATTCACTTTTAATATAAGCCCACACATGTAAGCACGTAAGACAGGGAGAAAAGCTGGAGGTGAGGAAGTACAGCAGACTGGGAAAGGTCAGGAAGTACATTCACCCTTCAAAATGTGTGGTGGTGGTGGTGGGCGGGCTGGGTGGTTACCACAAATAAACTCTTTTCAGTGTGCAGATAGAGTCCTGTCAAGATCATTCAATAAATAAAGGAAAAATCACCTTTCCTAATATAGATTGCTATCGATGTAATATAATTAATATAAAGGTGGTAAATATTTTTTCTGTCCAGAGCAGAGCAATTAGTACCACTAAAAACATTTAAAAAAGAGAAAAAAACAGACATTAATCTAGCAGAGAAATGTACAAAAACCAAGACAAGTTAAAGCATTAACTATAGTGGCATTTGCCAAGTAGACTGACTTGACCTTTCAATACAGAAAAATAATGCCACAAACAAATTTGAAAGCAAACAGAACAGTAAAAGTCAAATTTCTTTTCTTGGCAGATATCAACCAGTAAAAATTTACAGATATTTTCAAAATTACATATACTTTTTAGAGGATTTAGATTTCTTAATTTAAAAAAGAAACATCTTTCCCACTTGTGTGGAAAGGAATCATATAGATATGAAAGGAAAGAATATCTCCTAATTCTGCCAAACGAATACTTAGCTATAACTCTGATAAACAAAGTGTGGGAATCATTACACATTCCTGTTAGCACCACACACTGTACTTGGGTGACGCTCCGTTTTTTACCTGTTTTCACTCCATAAGTCCCTGTTGTAGCTCTATCAAAGGTAAGAGTTCAAATTCCTGGGTTCCTTTTTCATGGAAATAAGCCATAAAAATCTCAGTGCTGGCCAGAGACTGCACAGAGAGTCTCTGCCTGCATATCTTTTCCATTGTCTTCCTCCTGCTAGACGACCGACCGGGAGGATTTGGTCACAGGCGCCTCTGGCAGACCCTGAGGCCCCTGTCCTATAGAAAATGATGTACCCCAAGGCAGGAGGAATTAAAGAAAGAAGTGACCAGAATTCCCAATGTCATCATGTAAAATTTACAATGGTTCTGTAGTCTGTATCTGGACACTTTTAAAATGGCAAAGATGGGTATCCACCAATATGGGACATTTCTACATGGGTAGGAATGACATATATGGGCACTAACATGTCTAGTGTGCCACAGCTTGTGCTTCCACTTGTGTTCACACTTGTGTCATATGATGGGCACATGCTAGTGTGGGATGTGCACTAACAGAGGAGGGTGTGACCACAGGGAGTGTGCTTATGTGGGACGTGTGCCTACGTGGAATGTGTTGTATCTCAGGTCGGTATTTGCACAGCTGCATGCTGGGATGGATTGTGTGCTTATACTGGGAGTCTGCCCAAAGGGACATCTGTTAATATGGCATGTGTGCAGACACTGAGATGTGGTCAACGGGAGTGAGATAAAAAGAGATACATGTGAGCAAAGACAGACTAACATGGAATGTGCCCTCTTCGGGATGGACAACCCTGTGATGTGTCCGTGTGAAGTGTGTGTCAGCACGAGGTAGCTTGGAGTGTGTTCTGTCATAGATACATTAAAAGGGGATGTGTACTACTGTGGCACATTCCCTAAATCAGGGTGGCTAACAGGGGCCAGGAGCCAGGAATGTACTCCCTTAGGAAGTATGCACAGTAGACATGCGCGAAGGCGAGTGGTGTGTTAATGTTTCTGAGAGAAAAATCCAAGAAAAAAACCTGTGACCACTTATTTGAGGCAGAATCTGTGAGACTGAAATGATCTTAACGAAACACTCAAAGGGATACCTTCAGAGGAGGACGCAGATGGCGTTCCTGAGGAGGCTCAGGTGTGCAGGGTGCAGACCAGAGGGATTTTCTTTCCCTGAGCTTCATAAATGACAGTGCTGATACCTTCTCTATTGTTAGGTCGGTCAACATTCTCTGCCATATGGTGTTCCCACAATCCTTGCACACGGTCAGTGATTCCTCAGTTATCTACTAACATCAATAAAAAGAAAACAAATACCTTGTTATCATATTTCATACAATATTACTGCTTATGTGAAATATATACTTTATTTGGATGATGATAAGCCTAATGCAAAAATAATGTATTTGAGGTAAAGTTAATTTTATTCCTCCACCCAAGTGTTAACTAGAGAAATTAGGCTACCACCCCACTTTTGGACACAAACATTAATAATTTTGTAAAAGTGAAACAGACTAATAAATAAATAAAATGAGCTGAATATTTTCTTTAGTTTTTGTGGGGGGTTAAGAGACCATACTGTTTCACTTTAAGACCAATCTTGAATGCATTTTCCATTGTGTACTGCCTGTTGTTCCAAACAAGAGCAATTTATTTTGTGCAAGCTGTTGAGCAGATATTACTACACTAAAATTGATTCTGAATCTCTCCCAAGAAACCTTTCTTCTTTATTTTTTATTTTTTAAAATCAGTGTTAATAAAACCTCCTGCAACATTCAGTTTAAAATTATTTTTCACCTGAAAAACTTTAGAATCAAAAACATTTATTTCTGGAACAAGATATTTTTTGGAATGTAATTTTACAAAATACACAGTGTAACAAGCATTTTTGATGAAAGGAGGTATTTCTGTCTCCTCATGTACATTTTCCTTAGGGAATAGGCAGTTATCATTGTTCTAGTGATTGTTCAGAATTGAAACCTAAAATGACATAAACTATTGAAAATATGTCTTTTAGGGACATTAAGAGCTTAGTATGCAATTCCAGTGAAGATTTCTTTCTGCTTTTGTGATTCTTCAAAGTAAAATATCTTTTCACATTTATATCTTAAATGCTGAAAATGCAAGTATTGATGGCTCATCAGCGCCAAATGAAATTTTGTATCAAGTAAGTGTCACGTATTATAAAGTCAATAGTGTAATATACTGCATTGTCATTTATTTATTCATCTAAGAAGCATTAACTAGGCACCTATACTGTGCTACATTCAGTATAAAATGCTATTTATTTCTACTGTCAGGCTTAATTCTATCACGTTCAACCCTAATATAGTTTACTTAGCTCCACAACCAGCTTTAAAATATACTTACTAAACCGCAGATAATAAGATATTCTTAATGATACATTGTACCACATGTCTGAGTGTTAAAAATCCTTAAATTTAGGTGCTATTTTTCACATTTCAATTATATTGATTCCAAAGACAAATGGGAAATAAGATCCACGTGGACAACAAAGTGTTTATTTCAGATATTCTATAGTTATTATGCAGATAATTGTTTTTAAGCACATGTAATAGAAGCAGGAGGTCTGGTCCTGCCATGGTGGATTTCTCCAGTCTATTCCCAGTGTATTCCCACCCAGATGCAGTAAGTGCTGTGTTAACTCTGTGGTTCCAATCAGGAGCCCACGGTCAAGCCTCACAGTTGCTCTGTGGGACAATCACCACAGCCTCTTGGGTGCAGTAAGCAGAAAAGGTTCTTCAGCCTCAAGAGCTTCGGCACCTAAATTCTCTGCTTAGAATACGCTCCTGGAGAGTAGATGTGTTGCATAGGAGAGAGCATCTGCCTGGCATGTGTGAGATCCTAATATCCACTCCATCACTGCACAGCCAGAGGATGAAAAGTGCAATTCTTCTTTATTCCTCTAGAGTGCGTACTATGAAGTTTCAACACTAGACATCGACCTGCCGTGTGTGTGTGTGTGTGTGTGTGTGTGTGTGTGTGTGTGTGTTGAGATGTAAAAGGGTTAAGATTTTATTTGTAGAATAACAAAATAAGTTCGGGCTCACTCAGAGAACAGCAATCATCCTAACTTTTCTATATAATGGAAATAACGCTCTGCATGTGATGGTTTTCAATATTAAAGACTTCAAGCCTTTTACCCAAGAATGCTTGATAAATGGCAGAGAAGTTTATTCTTGACTCTGAAACTCTCGGTCGTTGCGGTTTCACAGCTGATTGACTAGGAATGAGTAGGAGCAGTTCCTATACACTTACAGGAATAAAGACCTAACTGATATTTGTTTAATTGAATGTCTTTCCGCAATACTGTGTGTAAAGAACACCCAGAATATCCAATATGAGAAATAAATCCACTGCTCAGCTGACTACTGATGCATATGGTAAATATGCTCCACTGGACACTGCTACTTTCGTCCATTCAGACTTTAAGGGGAAGAAGATAGTCAAGCCACTGGAATAGTTGCCACCTGATTTCAGCATCTATCTGTGCATTTCCATAGTCTACTAATGGCAGCCCTCTCTGTAAGCTCAAAGAAGCCTATGTGCATAATAGTAGTCCCACAAAGTCATGAAAATCATCTGAACATCTTACTTCTTTAAAGATTTTACAAGAACATACACTTTCAGAATTTATTCTTCTGAAAATTATAAGAGAAAATATTGCCCAGTGCTGATCTGGCATTAGGATGGAAGGAAGGAAATTAGTCTATCATAATTAATTAAAAGAGATATTCTGAAATAAGCTATTGGTGTTGTGACATCAGCTTGACATTGTGAGGATAGTGGTGAATTGGTGGGACCTGCCACTGTGAAGCAGCCCGGCCCTGGGGACAGAGTATATGTGGGCACAACTCAGTGACTACATTCTGCTCATCTCCTCTCAACCTGGCCATGTTTCTGGAAATAAACTTTCTTATGCCTGTGATTCTGACAATGGAAATCTCTCTCTGTGTCTGTCTCTGTCTTTCCTTTTCTCTAAGTTTCTTCTTCATTACAGGTGAGTGGATCAGCGCAGGGCTCCCAGGTGTTAGCCAGTAAAGGACGAACCTTCCAATAGTAACTTCAGTTAGTTTAAAACCAGTCAATTTAAATGTACATTTTCCTTAAGGTAACAGAAGTATGAATAAATAACAATAGGCATGTCGATTTTTAATGGCTAAATTCCCAAAGAGTGCTGGCCCTGTCTGAAGGCTCTTGTTTATGTCAGAGATCGGAAGAAGGAGTCTAGGGTTTTCCAGCTAATTCAATGTGATTTTCTAGGTGCAATTTGGGACCAAACAAATAGTTAAAGCAAGACAAAGGCCCACATTTACCTGCATGGTGATCACTCTGAGCACGTTCTCTAGATTTCTCAGTGCTGTTTATGTGCACCACGAGGCCCCAGCTCTCTAGGTGCTCAAATTCTCCTTAATTTCATGTTGACTTTAGCCAAAGTTGTGCATTCTTTTTACAGTTTCAAAGTAAACAAATTCCGACTTATCTTTCAGGCTGTAAATAGTTATTTCAAGTATTTTTCACACTTCAATTTTACATCTAAAATTTCATTCAATTTTAGAAAGTACAGAAAATATAACTTCTAGTTCATCTGTAAATTAAATAAGGTGCAAAAAGTAAAATATCCTCACCGAGCTCACACTGAATTTGAAGAGAAAGAAATTAGGTGAAACTAATAGAAGTCTTTCATCAAAAATGGCTTAGAATAAGTAAATTTTCTTGTCACTAAAAAAGATATAGAGATGACAGAGTTTATCCATTAAGCATCAAATGGTGCCATGAGTGTTCTGAATGTTTCCATCTACCCCCTTTCGTAGTGTGCAGCTCGGTAGTCCTGTGCTTCCTCCACCCAAGAGCTGACTGCTACCGCCACAGACAGTGTACTTTCTCTGCTCATGTTCAGGACTGAAGGAGGTGGCCTTCTTGGACATCTGTTCTACACATTTTAACTTAGCTCTCTCATTGCATTGTCCCCTTCTTGTACATTCTGTTACTTATTTTCAATAGTATTTGTTTACTATAGGTTCTAGCCAACCTCAAAATATTATGAAAAATCCAATACTTTACCTTAAATTTTCAGCTTTCATAACCAGTAATGAGAACAGAGAGAGGAAAAAGGGAAGAAATCAGCTCTACTCCAGTGGCACAGTCTTTGAGATTTAATCCTGGCTCAATAGTTTGTGTAGAGGATGCTCTGCACCTGCTGACATGGAGGAGCAGGAAGAAGCGAGGGAAGTGTAGACTGGGAAAGATATGGAGGTGACTTTGAGAAAGGCGCTTCCCTTGAAATAATTTTAACAATGAACATTCATGAACCAGCCCTGGAGCTGCCAGTGGCCAAATTAAAGTATTTTATTTGCTTGAGAAATCACTTGGGAATCTTTGCTTGGGAAAACACTTCTAAAAATGGTTGAAAAAGGCATGCCTGGTCAGCGGGCTAGTGATTTAAAAATCCACGTACTCACACTGTGGCCTTCACGGATGGTGAATCCAAACAGAAGGATTGTTATTTGGCATTTAAATGGCAAGGGCCTGCGGGGAGGAATATAGCCTTTAGACATAAAAATGATTTTTATAAGAACTCCACTTTTTCTGTCAATGCCAATAAATTTGTTTCTAAAATTTTATAGCTTCTTTTTGAACTGTAGAATTATTTTTAAGTTTCTTTGCTCTAAGACTTGGAACATAGATTTTGTTACTCTTGTAGAGATTACTCATAGGTATTTTTACACAGCCATTCAGGAGACTATAGAATATCATCCAAGGAAAAAAGCATATTTAAATGCAACCCTTTCACACACAGAAAAAGGAAACTTAGGCCTGTAGAAATGTTGTGAATTGATGGGTGCTACTTGAAGGTGGAATAGGCAGCTGAGACCTCCCATCTCTTTGGCTCTGTAACTAACTTCACACTGTACAGATTGGTAGATGTGGCACCCATTCCCAGGTGCAGATATTCTACCCGGCAACATTAGGCTCACAGATGTAGATGTCTGATTATGAGCAACACGTGCTTTGAAACACAGTAATCCACAGAAGGGCCTCTGGTGCAGGAGGTTGAGATCTGCTTCTGTAAACTCCACCCTGCAGTATAACAGCGCCTTGTTGGCAAATCACGGACATCAAGACAATTGATTTCATCTGTAGTACTTCATTTGTTGCTTTTTTCATACAGAAAATATATAGGAAGCAATCTAAGGGATCCACACATGTCTGCCTTCAGCTAAAGAAATACAGCATTATCATTTTCTCTGCAGCCTCACCAGCATTCATTATTATTTGATTTCTCAATGATAGCCACTCTTTTTGGAGTAAAATAACATGGTTGTATTTTAATTTTTACTTATCTAGTGGGCAGAGATTTCTGAAGATTTTTTTGCCATATAAATTTCTTCTTCTGAGAAGTGTCTAAGATTTAAGTTTCCAACTTTTTATTGGGACTTTAATTTGAGTATCTAATTTTTTGAGTTCTTTGTGTATTCTAGATATTAGTTCTCTGAGAAATAATTGGCAAAATTGTTCCCTCTATATTATGTACAAACTTAAAATGTCATATAATTATTTTAAAAATATAGCTCTAAACATTGTACACATTGAAAATGAATGGAACCCAGTATCTTCAAAGATGGGATTTTCCAGTTGCGTGAAATGTGTGAATTTCCAATCATTCAGGAAGACGTGTCTACTATAGTAAAGAACTGCATGTGAGCAAAGATTGCAACTTCTGCCTGACATTTTGCACAAGTCTGAAGTTCAAGTTAAAACATATCTTCTTGCTTTAGTATATAGTGGGACAATGTTCATTTATCCAAAATCTTCTCATTTTTTCTTAGACAACTGTCGTGTAAAAGGGTTAACTCTGAGTAAGTGGCTGATTAAGAAAAGGAAACGTGATGGTTTAGTGGTTGTGATCTTCACTCACTCCTCCTGGTTCCAAATACTAAGCTGTTCATTTATTACCAATGATTTTCAAATCTATAGTATGTGGTCAAGCAAAGCTGTTTCCTAATACTGATTTCACTGTATATGTTTCTCCAGGCAAACTATGTTAGCTATGTAGCTAATATTTGACTTGATTACATGAAAAATAAGTTTAAAACATTGTAACCTTTTATAAAATTGCTCTATATAGAAATAAAATAATAGTGATAAAGTACTCAGACCAATGTGTGGTAACAGTATATTATCAATAAACAACAACTGTTTCTGACCTTTACGTTGAAGAGTATGATTTCAAAATATAAAAGCAAACAGCATTCACACTGTGAGTCTCCTTGTAAGTTTGAGAGTTTGCCCGAGGTATGAATCATGCAAACGTTAGAAGGTGGAGGACCTTCTGAGCATAGGTGCTGCAGGAGCTGTGCTGACATGATTGTAATCATATTTCCACTATGGTATTTCTTATTATGTATGTATTACATAGTAATCTACATCTGTGTGTGTGTGTGTGTGTGTATGTGTGTGTGTGTGTGTGTGTGAGAGAGAGAGGGTGAGAGAGAAGAGAGAGATTCTCTTCCACAAAGAAGAATTAAAGGAATAAAGAGTCAAAATTTTCTCTTTAATACATAAAAGAAATAAGCAACGTTTGGTTAATAAAGGTGAACTGTGGTTCTTTTTTTATTATTGATTCAAGTTAGATTTATAATTCCAGGGCATGGAAGCTGATAGATTTATGTCCTCAAAGTAAAAATTCATCCAATCGCAACTTTATAAATTCTATTTCAAAATGAGATCATTAAGACCATTTTAATTGATGTTCTGTATGTGAAAAGAGATTATTACCTCCACGTAATAAGCTGCTTTCCTAGAGCTCTGGGCACAGCAATCTGAAGACACAAAAGCTGATTTGTACTTGCTCTTCCCTGCTGGCACTTGTGGTAAGTTAGCATATGCAAAGCCCTTGGTGCACCCTCCAAATGAAAGGTACACTTATGTAGCAACCAATTTACTCATACATGTTATATCGGTTGTCCATTTTCAAAAAACTTCCAACATCCTTCCTCCAGTGAAGTTCAAGTTAAAACCTATCTTTATTTACAATACAAAAGTGAATAAGAGCAGCTCAAGAGAAACAGGGTGAAAATCTTCGCAGACAACACGAGAAGGTCTATAAGCTAACAATGGACCCACTCCAAGACACTTTGTGGCTCAATCTGCTTGATCCTTTGCTTTTCAGTGAGACCTTGAGCTTTTCCTCCTAACGGACGAAGACAACAGTGATAATTTGGATCACAGACCTTCGCTGGGCTTGCAGTTGCCTCACAGGAAAGCCAGTGTGGAAAGTGGCCACATCTGTTCACCCCATAACACAAGAATTCATTGCTTCGGTACTTCGGGACGTCAATTCCGTCTCTTCTGTGAAACTCTGATTGCTTCCCTCCTGGCAATGTCTGCTACATGATTTTTTGTGCATACATTTGTCACATTAGATATTACATTTCTTCAGAGTAACAAACTCGTTTTCCGTTGGACCCAAACTATACATTTCTTCTAAAATTTCTCTCTTACTCCAACTTCATTTATTACCATTATGCAGAATACTATTCATACCTGCAATCAAAACTCCCTTGGAATCCAGTGTAAATGAACTGATGTTATTCTCTTCTACAATAGCAGAGATCATCCCCCTTTCTGAACTTAATACTACATGATATATTTGATTACCTATTTATTTTTTTCTCCTCCCTAGACTGGTAGTATAAGGAAGACTGGTGCCTTAAGTTTTACTCTTCAGTGTAAGCATCAGATCTAGCAGTGTCTGAGTCAGAGTGATCATTAATGTGGGGTGAATCTGTGCATGAACAAGGATGCTGAGTTCCTAATTCTTAATGCTCCATTTGGTATAGTTGTCCTGTTTATGAAACAGCCATCATCTAACATCATCTGCTGTTGCACAGTGCTAAAGAATGAAATCGCAGACAGAGAGGGAGTGAAAGAGGGAAGTTTTACTGGAAATATAAGAAGCAAAATAGTTCCTAGCGGGGAGGAATTATAGGTGGTTCAACAGAGTGTTCTTTTTCTAGGTTTTTTATATATAAGCAGAGCACCAGGAGGCTTTGTAATGTAGAGCTTTTTTTAAAAAAAATCAGTTAATCAGCTGGTGGATTTTAAAGGAAAAGAGTTCAAAGGAAACCAATTATTTTGCAATTCAAAGTTCCTCAAAACCCAGTCATAGGAAAATAGGAGTTGTGAATTAACTTCTCATATTTTGCCTTAGAAGTTGCTTTCCTGGAAGTTAGGGTTCTTAATTTTCCAACTTTATCATAACTCTTTATTTCTTTTCCTCTATTCATTTTTACATTTTAAGTTAAACTATATAGATTAACTATACTATATAGTTTAACTAAACTATATAGTTTAACTGTACTATATAGTTTAACTAAACTATATAGTTTAACTGTACTATATAGTTTAACTAAACTATATAGATTAACTGTACTATATAGTTTAACTAAACTATATAGTTAAACTGTACTATATAGTTTAAACTATATAGTTTAACTATACTATGTAGTTTAACTAAACTATATAGTTGAACTATATAGTTTAAACTAGCTCTTAACTCAGTGCACACTCTACTTTCTTAATAACCAATCTACTCTATCTTATGCCCCTTACTCATTGCCTACTTATTAACTAAGTAACAACTGCCTTTTACCTTATAGCTCTGGACTGGAAGCTCCATAACAGTGATGCCACTTTGGAAAACAATGTTTATCTTCCAGATGCTAGTGACTATCAGCATATCTCTATGGACATTTGAAAAGATGTTTGGAAGGCAAGACATATATCTCACAGAGTGAGTTTATAAATGTTATAGAGAGTTCAGCTCCCAAGCAATGGAGAGACTTGGAAACAGTATTATCTGGAATTAAAGTCTGGGATGGGTGATTAAACAAAGTCCTTTCTTTTAATTTCAAGGCCGTTTGCAACTTTGGACAACATGAGCTACATAAGTTGCAGTGCAGCAGCGCTGTGCTCTTGCAGTTCTCAGGAGTCTCCCTCTGTTGATAGTAGTCACTCCCAGCACCATTTAGCCACATGTTAGCACGCTAATTAGTCAAGGATGCCCTGATGATCTGTAAGAGTAGGAGTGCTGTTTACTGTCTCATGAATACAGGACATATAATAAGGGAATCACCATGTCTAATCATAAGAAGCTGAACTTGTTAATGAATGTGAGGATTTTCTTTAACGACTGCTCCCAAACACTGATTGCCAAGGAATATTATTTCTGTCTCTCTAGTACCCAGTTCTCCAATTATATACAGAAAAACGTTTAATTTCCATTTTTATTTTACTGGTGATGCATTCCAGTGGTTCATTAAGAAACAGAAGAGCCGTGTGTTTTTAAATGTATCCTAACATGCTCAGATTTTTCTTCGCATAAAATATTCTGTCTTATAGGAAACTGTACTTAGTATAGTTTATGTTAAACAAAAATAATATTAATAAATATGAAATTTAAATTGGTAGTAATATCAGAATAAATTAGTAAATTAAATAATATTTGAAAACAATTCTAACCTGTTCATATAATACAGATTTCTATATTTCTTTTCTCTTGTCATTTCAATTAATACTCACAACATGCATATTGTTTCTTGAATATTGAGGGACATTGCAAAAAGATGTTTGGAGACAATACTGTGTCAATTAATGGCAGTGTTGAAAGATCTACTCTTTTCTCCAAAAAAGTTAAGTTGTTCTTGGCAGGAAGTACCATACCATTTTTCTCATACTAAGGAACTTAGTTCTATTTTACGTGTATTCTATTTTTTGTCTTTGTTCTTAAGAAAATCTGTCACTGAGTAACATAACATAATATAAGAGTATTTAATTTTATATTTTCTAATTTCCTCCTTATAATCATTATTCATCATTATTTAGTTTATTATTTTACTTTGTTTTTCATATTTAGCTTTGAGCTTCATTGTTGCTTTGGAATTTTCAGTTGAGTGAATTTCATTCTGTTTTGGTAATTGCACATTTTGCTAAAGGTACTTTTAGCATTTAGTTAAAGCTCTTGAGGTAAGAATAATCATATTTATAAACACATTGCTTATTTATAGAAATTAGAATATGTTCATATGCAAATCCAAGCTTCTTTGAATATACAACTTGCATAGTTCATTCTTTGTGTTATTCATGATATTTTTGTGCAAGAGAAATATGGCTATTGTTTGAATTAATTACATGGATATGAGGTGAGGGAAAGAAAGACCTAACTGTTCTACCTTGATGGCTTCACAGCATCCACAATGGCTGCCAATGGTGTGTGAACATTGTAATATACACTATAAAATAACATAGTGTTATAATAAATACTGCAAAGTGACATGTATTTTATAATATATATATTTATTTATATATGTTTATAGCATTCTGTATTGTAGTAACAAATAGTAGAAATTAATCTGAATTATTATAACATATATTGTAAAGTAATTTGGATCACTATGTTTAGAAATTCTCTATATCCCAAGGTGAACCTAAGAGAAGCAAGTGCCTTCTGAGTCAGGAGCGTTGGGTCAGAGATCTCGCCCTTTTTATTTACAGGCTGTGAGGCCATTAACCAAGTCCATGACCTTTCTGATCCACATTGTGTTGAGTTATGAAGAGAAATAGTGATAGAATTGCCATTTACTTCTGTAAATCAACATTATCCAGCACCTCCTGGGTGCAAGCTATTTTCACTTGTTCTTAGCTCATTTACTCTTCATATTAACCTTATGATTTTGGCAAAACAATGGAAAGAAGCTGAGGCTCAGAAAGAGTAAGCACCGGCCCAATGTCACATAATTATTGCATGTCTCTGAATTGTCCTACTTTTAATTGACAGTGTTTTCAGGTTTCCTTTTTGAGCTGCACTGAGTTATGGTTCCTGTAGAAAGTGTACTGTCCAGTTTTCCCTGGCCTCCTCCTGCCAGCCCCATCTCCCTTCCCTCCTGCTGTGTAGCACCGTTCTCTCGGGTCAGGAATCACACTGGGTTGTGATCATCTGTATCTGTCTCCTTTCGCCGGCTAGTAAGAAGGCTGAAGTCTGAAATTAATCTCTCTTTTGAACTCTCCACACCACTATTATAGTCACTTAATATGTATTTTCTTGATGAGTACATGAATATCTGAATGAATAATATCATTGGCCTCCTGTCTTAGCTTCTTATAGCAGAAACTCATAAGCATAAAATCATTACAGGTGTAGCAGATATGGTGGGCTTCCTTCTGGGTATGTCTTCTCTTCTTCTATATTAATGGAGTTCTTTATTTTTATTAGTGATATTTCCAGAAACAAAATTAAATTGTCCGGTATTTCTGGACAATAAGAAGCCAAATGGCCTACTGCTTGCCAATAAAATATAACCGAATATATGTTGGGGATTTCTGGAAATATTTAACTTTCCTCTTATGAGCATCACACTGTTGCTCGGTGTTCTGCCTGGAGAGCTAAACAGGACAAGAAGAGCGGAAGCCTTCTTGCAAGTTGAGAACAACAGCCATGTACCGTCGCACAGGAAAATAAAAGGAGCGAGTGTTTTGAACAACAGTGAAGGGCTCAGATTACAGTTTCCATTTGGCCAAGTCATTCTAATAAGGTTTCTTTTGCATGACATTTAATCAAAATCCATAGCTGATAACATCTAAAAGCTTGCTGGAACTAATTGCTTGAGAGAGAACAAATAAATAGGAGCAGAATTTTGATAGGGAGCAGAACTTTTCTATTTTGGTCCCCACGCATCATGACCATTGGGCCTAAGTCCATTTCCAGAGGAAACATTATTTCTGTCCTGCCATTGAACGGCATTCAGTAATGCTGGTCAGTACAGACTGGGCTCTGTGATACAACTTGCCTGGGATTATCATCTAATAAATTCTAATCTGCCCAAGATGACGTTCCTTAAACGTGTTTAAATTCAGACTCACTCAGATGCTAAGGTGCAGGATTTGCGTGTAGGAGAAGGCAGCACTGAATTAGAATCTAGAAATTTCCTGGTGCAGCCTCACCCTGTCGTCACTTACTGTTTGAAATCGTGGGGAAGCGGCTGCCCCCCACCCCACCCCACCCCTCCCCCAGCCTCCTGCTTTCTGCTGCCTCTCTTCACTAGGTCTGGAGTGACTAGGTCACTCGCTCCTCTGACTTCCACTCACTCAGAGTCATGGAGTTGCCATCTTAAAGGAGCCCACACATCTTTCATGCTCCTTAAAACCAGTGCAAGCCACCCCTGCTCTCTCAAAACTGTTCTCCAAGGCCGCCTCAGTATAGATGTCACCGCTGTTCAAGCAACGCCCCCACTGAGCAATGTGGGTGTCAGCGATGTCGGTGGCCTGAGCACCAGGCAGCTGAGCTAAGTTTACAAAGATGGAGCCCAGCGCTCTCACAGGCTGCCCTTCTGGGGAGACCCAGGGCGAGCCACTTTCTGTTCGCTCATTACCGTGTGAAGGACAAGAGCATCCGAGAAGGCACGTGACAGCTGTCTGACTGTGAACCTCAGTAAGAATCACACAGCTAAACTGGATCAGCACAGTTCTGCGCCTCACGAGGAGGGTTTACTGAAGATTTCCCGAGATTTACAGGGTGTGAGTGAGAGCAGCCATGGGCCTGCTCCTGGTTTCCCCTTTCTTTTCTCACTACCAAGAAAAATGCCCAACACCTAAAGTGAAAGGAGGGAAGGTTATTTCAGCCCATGATTTGCGGAGGTTTCAATCGGAGGTTTCAATTCTGAGCCACCTGGCTCCATGGAAGAGTGGCCTGGCAGAGGGATGTCACACAGGAGAACAGTCCACAGCAAGCACGCTGCAGACAGCAACATATGCAGCAGCAGCAGCGGCGGCAGCAACTTTCCATTTGTTCTTCTATATTGCAGTTAGGCCACCCACCCTTTCGGTGGTGACACCCCCACCTAGGGTGGGGCACTTTTAATTCCAGCATCACATGCTGAATTCCAGTATCACACTCTAGATCCAGCTGGCTTCCTTCTGAGTATGTCTTCTACTCCTCTCCTATATTAATGGAATTCTTTATTTTTATCAGTGATATTTCCAGAAACAAAATTAAATTATCCAGTTTTTTTCTTGACAATAAGAAGCCAAATGGCATACTGCTTGCCAATAAAATACAACCAAATATATGTTGGGGATTTCGGGAAATATTTAACTTTCCTCTTATGAGTATCACAACTTCTTTGTGTTCTGCCTAGAGTGCACCTTCGAGTGTCTGAGACTTTAGGGGGATATCTATATATAGCCATAATGTTGCTTAAATGGTATAGAAGGAGAAAAAAAGAAGCAAGACTGATTCTGTTTCTTCAGAGGAGCTCCAGTCTTCACCTTCACTTGAAATGTCATCTCCTGGCTTCTAGTGCAGATTCTTCAGCCTCCTGATGTGGACTCCGGGGACGCTACAGAGAGCTTGAGGCCTTCCGATGGATCCTGCGTATTGCCAGCTCACAGACAGGCCTTTTACACTCTGCCATAGCCAACTCTGTGGACGGCCATTGTAAGTCCATGTGAATTTTTATATATTTGTAAATCTTTTTTTTTTTTAATTATCTTTATTGGTACATTAAATATACACATCATGATTGCACTCCATAATGGGGATTTGTACCAGTATAAGACACAACTTAATTCTCATTTTTTCCCATAGCCCCACCCACCCTACCACCCCCCCATATATATAAAATTTGTTTCCTTACTTTTTTGTTACAATCTCAACATTGTCCC